>JAWKAU010000269.1:0-145000 GCA_033398695.1 Orobanche coerulescens
AAGAAAACGAAGGCTGCCTGGTATAGTAACAAAACCGAACACAAAGAGTTAATAAAACTCAAGTAAAACAATACGTTTATGATGGATAAAAATCTGCTCTCTTACAAATCCGAAAATGGCCTTTAAATAGGTGCCATTTTAAGCTTAATTCAAACTAAAATAAAATAAACAAAGATTACTTTTGACAAAGGAATAAAGCATGAAGAAAATGGTGAATCTATAGCAACGGTCATGAGCTGAATTTTCAAATGCAAAGGTCATGTGGTGGAAGAAGTCTTTTCTTGCTAGATTCTCTTGATATACATATCAAGACTTTGATGGTGATAATGAGGATTTTAATCTTTAAGACAACGGCTATATGAAAATAGAGGGCTGAATTATCTTTCTTCAAAGTCTCCTTCCAAATCTTCTTGCTAGATATTCATGATACACATATCATGACTTTGATGATGATGATGATCTAAGACTTCTTCATGTCATGGCCGATTTGTCTTCAATTGTAGGGCCGAAATTAAATCAAATACAACGGCTATGAGTTGGACATTTCTCTTCCCGTATCTTGATGATGTTGACAACCGCTTCGCTTTTAGGGTCCATCTCGATTGGTTTCTTAGCAATTTCACTATCCCAGATGATTTGTACTAGTCCGTTGATTGATTCTTTGAATTGTTTAGCTCGTGCTCTTGTATGGACCAACAGGTATTTTTACTGGGTCCGATGGATAATCCAGTGGTTTCTCATCATTCCCTTCCTCTTGAAAAGGATTTGTCCTCAAATCCGTTTCGTCTCCTACATCAAAACAGCTTAAGTCAGCCACATTAAAAGTAGTACTCACATTATACTCACCTGGTAACTCCAGCTTGTAAGCATTATCATTGACGTGTTCCAAGACTTGAAAAGGACCATCTCCTCGGGGAAGTAGTTTAGATCGTCGTTGTGCTGGAAATCTTTCTTTTCTCATGTGCAACCAAACCCAATCCCCTGGTTCGAATGTTACCTTACGGCGCCCTTTGTTGGCTTGCTTAGCATATTGCTCAGTTCTTCTTTCAATGTTTAGGCGTGTTTGCTCATGTATTTTCTTGACGTACTCAGCCTTTTTAGCACCATCTAAGTTAACAAACTCAAAAATAGGCAGAGGGATTAAATCCAAAGGAGTTAAGGGGTTAAATCCATATACAATTTCGAACGGAGAATATTTAGTAGCTGAATGTACCGATCGATTATATGCAAATTCAACGTGAGGGAGGCTTTCTTCCCATGTTTTGATATTCTTTTTAATAACTGCTCTTAATAAAGTGGATAATGTTCTGTTAACAACTTCAGTTTGTCCGTCTGTTTGGGGATGGCAAGTAGTTGAAAATAGTAGTTTTGTGCCCAGTTTTCCCCACAAAGTTTTCCAAAAATAACTTAAAAATTTTGTATCTCGATCGACACAATTGTCCGAGGCATTCCATGTAGTCTTATTATTTCCTTAAAGAATAGATTTGCGATGTGTGAAGCATCATCGGTTTGTGACATGAAATAAAGTGTGCCATTTTTGAAAACCTATCAACTACCACAAAAATTGAGTCTTTTCCGTTTTTACTCCTTGGTAGTCCTAGAATGAAATCCATCGATATATCTACCCATGGTTCGGTAGAAATAGGTAAGGGTGTATATAGTCCATTTGGTAACACTTTTGATTTAGCTTGTTTACAGGTTATGCATCGACTACAAATTCGCTCAACATCTCGTTTCATATGTGGCCAATAAAAATGCTCATGTAAAATAGCTAAAGTTTTTGCTATCCCAAAGTGTCCCATTAAACCACCACTATGTGCTTCATGCACAAATAATTCTCGTAATGAACAAGCAGGGATACATAACTGATTTCCATGAAACAAATAATCATTATGTTTGTAGAATTGCCCGTGAGCTGTTTGTTCACATTCTTTGTAAATTTGTCCAAAATCATTATCATTGCAATACAATTCTTTAATATGTTCAAAACCGAGCAATTTAGCATCAAGAGTGGAGATAAGTGTATACCTTCGAGAGAGAGCATCGGCGACCACATTTTCTTTACCCTTTTTGTAACGAATAACATATGGAAAAGTTTCAATAAACTCTACCCATTTAGCGTGTCGTTTGTTGAGTCGGTCTCGCCTTTAAGGTGTTTTAGTGATTCATGATCCGTGTGAATCACAAATTGCTTTGGCCACGTATAATGTTGCCACGTTTTCAAAGCTCTTACCAACGCATAGAGTTCTTTGTCGTATGTCGGATAGTTGAGTGTAGGACCACCCAATTTTTCGCTGAAGTAAGCTAAAGGTTTCCCTTCTTGCATTAATACAGCTCCTATTCCTGTTCCTGAAGCGTCACATTCAATCTCAAAAGATTTAGAAAAATTAGGGAGGGATAAAACCGGGGCCTTAGTCAGTTTTTCCTTTAATAGTTGAAAAGCCGTTTCTTGAACTTCTCCCCAGTGAAAGCCTACAGTCTTTTTCATTACTTCAGTCATAGGTGCGGCTATGGAACTGAAATTTGGTACAAACCTCCTGTAGAAACTTGCTAAACCGTGAAAACTTCTTACTTCTCCTATATTCTTAGGACTTGACCATTCTTGGATGGCTTTAATTTTCTCGTCATCTACTTGAATTCCCTGAGCACTAACAATGAATCCCAAAAATACTAGTCTATCTGTGCAAAAAGTGCATTTGCTTAGATTAGCATATAAGTTTTCCTTCTTAAGTACCATTATTACCATTCGGAGATGTTCAACATGTTCTTCCAAATTCTTGCTATATATAAGTATGTCGTCAAAATACACAACTACGAATTTTCCTAAATAGGCACGCAAAATATGGTTCATTAAACGCATAAAGGTACTAGGGCGTTAGTTAAACCAAATGGCATAACCATCCATTCGAAATACCGTATTTAGTTTTAAATGCGATCTTCCATTCGTCTCCTTCTTTCATCCTAATTTGGTGATAACCACTTTTAAGATCAATTTTAGAGAACACGCTAGAACCGTGTAATTCATCTAACATATCATCTAAGCGAGGATAGGATGTCGATACTTTACCGTAATATTGTTTATAGCTCGACACCAACACACATCCTCCGGGTTGAATCCTTCTTCTAACGAGTAGCAGTGCGTACAAAGACAGGGGCTTAGACTTTCTCGTACATGTCCTTTTTCCATTAGCTCGGTCACTTGCCGAATTTCTTTCGTTTCATCCGGATTACTCCGATAAGTCGGCCGATTAGGAATTGGTGCACCGAACAAAGTCTATCCGATGTTCGATTCCACGGATGGGCGGTAAACTGTGGAATTTCTTCGCAAACACATCCTTGTATTCCCGCAAAAGAGAAACAACAACATCGGCAAAGAGCTTTTAAGCCCGTTATTGGTTAGTAGTGTTTCTTTAAATAGGATAACAATCATGGGCTTTTTCTTTTATTGCCCTTTTAATTTCTCCAAATTTCTAGCATAGAGGCTGATTTTCGAACTCTCCTCTTTCTTTTCCTTGGTCTCGACTACTCCTTTTGGTACATTTTCAGCTTGTAATTTGAGTTGATCTTCGTAGACTTGTTGCGGAGTTAACGGGGCGAGGGTAACTTTGCGCTGTTCGAATTCGAACGAATACTTATTAGTGTATCCGTTGTGAGATACTTTTCTGTCAAATTGCCAGGGTCGACCCAACAATACATGTCCGGCTTGCATCGGCACTACGTCACATAATACTTCGTCTTGATATTTGCCGATTTTGAATGCCACCAACACTTGTTTGGTGACTTTTGTTTCGCCACTATTGTTCAACCATTGCAATTTATATGGTTTCGGATGTTTCAAAGTGATTAATCCGAGTTTTTCCACCAACACGATACTTTCAACATTTGTACATGATCCTCCGTCTATAATCATGCTGCACACCTTATCTTTAATGTAACATCTCGTGTGGAAAAGATTCTCCCGTTGTTCATTTGGTTCGTCTTTAACTTGTATGCTTAAAGCACGTCGAGTGACTAAAGTGAGGGCTGCCGGAATTTCATCTTCGGAACCTTCGTCCCGGGGTTCATTTTCTTCGGTGTCACTTTCGGATTCGATGTCTCCGTTTGGCCTTATTACCATGACTCGTTGATTTGGACAATTATTGGCGTAATGTCCTCTTCCTTTGCAACGATGACATTGAACGTCTCGACTTCTATTAAAATTAGAACTTGGCTGAACTTGTTTTGCCGGATTACTTCCTTCGGCCGTGAGTTTAGTTGTAGATGGTTCGGTCTTCCATGAAGTGGCCTTTCCGTTTGAGGTATTTGTGTTCGGGGCTGACCTCCAAGTAGAATTTTGAGGAGTGGTTCGAACATTACCTCGTCTTTTGATTTAATTTTCTATTTTTGTGGCCATGTGTACCATCTCTTCCACTTCAACATAGTGATGTAACTCCACCATGTTTTGTATTTCTCGGTTTAGTCCCGCTAGGAACCTTGCCATGGTAGCTTCTCGATCTTCTTCAATATTGGCTCGAATCATTATTATCTCCATTTCTTTAAAGTATTCTTCAACTGTTCGAGTACCTTGTCGTAGTGTTTGCAATCGGTTATAGAGTTCTCGATAGTAGTAACTTGGAACAAAACGTCTTCTCATAACCGCCTTCATTTCTTCCCAAGTTTCAATAGGTGGTTCGTGGTTCCTTCTTCGGTTGTTCAACAATTGATCCCACCAAATAATGGCATAATCAGTAAACTCGATGGCTGCCATCTTTACTTTCTTTAGGCTCGTATAGTTATGGCATTCGAACATAAGTTCAACTTTTCTTTCCCAATCAAGATAAATTTCGGGGTCACTCTTACCTTGGAACATAGGTACATTTAACTTGATATTCCCCAAGTTTCCATCTTGTCGATTGTCGTTTCTTTGATCATGGCCTCTTCGAAACCTCGTTGGATTTCTGTCGGTGTCTTCTTCATCCGAATAGTCTTCCTCTATTTGCACGTTCGGAAGTCTCCGAGGAAGAATTGGTCGTCGTACTTGTGATTTTTCTTTTTGATGAAATGCTTCCATCTTTGCATCAATCATTTGTTCAAGTTGTGTCATCATCAACTTCATATCAAATTTTGGAGATGAATGAGATGATCCTCCGATATCCGACATGATGTTATGAAGTTGTTTCGTTGGTATGAAAAAAAAGGTGATGAGTGTTATGAAAATATAGTAAGGTGGAACGTAGGGTTGGACCTTGGCTCCGATGCCAAATGATATGAACTTGGAAAAAACGAAGTGATATGAAATGTTTGGAGTGATATGACTTCGAGTAATGCGGAAGCGTAGTTTGATGTATAGTGGGCTGAAATATAACGTAACAAGGAGGGATGTAAGTTGATGGAAGATAATCGGTCCTCAACCCTACGAATCGCAAAATGCGAACTCTAGAAATAATTCTAGAACCCAACAAATATACGTAAGTAGAACTTTAGAATCAAGGTGAAAAACAGCACTTCGGGTGAAGAAAACGAAGGTCGCTGGTATAGTAACAAAACCGAACACAAAGAGTTAATAAAACTCAAGTAAAACAATACGTTTATGATGGATAAAAATCTGCTCTCTTACAAATCCGAAAATGGCCTTTAAATAGGTGCCATTTTAAGCTTAATTCAAACTAAAATAAAATAAACAAAGATTACTTTTGACAAATGAATAAAGCATGAAGAAAATGGTGAATCTATAGCAACGGTCATGAGCTGAATTTTCAAATGCAAAGGTCATGTGGTGGAAGAAGTCTTTTCTTGCTAGATTCTCTTGATATACATATCAAGACTTTGATGGTGATAATGAGGATTTTAATCTTTAAGACAACGGCTATATGAAAATAGAGGGCTGAATTATCTTTCTTCAAAGTCTCCTTCCAAATCTTCTTGCTAGATATTCATGATACACATATCATGACTTTGATGATGATGATGATCTAAGACTTCTTCATGTCATGGCCGATTTGTCTTCAATTGTAGGGCCGAAATTAAATCAAATACAACGGCTATGAGTTGGACATTTCTCTTCCCGTATCTTGATGATGTTGACAACCGCTTCGCTTTTAGGGTCCATCTCGATTGGTTTCTTAGCAATTTCACTATCCCAGATGATTTGTACTAGTCCGTTGATTGATTCTTTGAATTGTTTAGCTCGTGCTCTTGTGACTGGACCAACAGGTATTTTTACTGGGTCCGATGGATAATCCAGTGGTTTCTCATCACAACATGATAATCATCATGAACCCTGCCTCTCCAGGTAAACCGATGACCGGTAAAAGGGATGCCGACAAGCAAGGCCTCATCAATAAATTGACTGAACTCCCGACAAGAAGTAGCATTGGGAACATGAAGACTGCGACGCTCATGTGCCCCAATGACGGCATTAAAATCTCCGAAGACTAAAAGGTTAGGGTGAAGGAAGCTCAGGATATCCTCCCAAAGATTCCTGCGGCCAATATAGTTACGAGCACCATGAACAACAGACGCCCGAAAGTCCCATCCATTAAAAGAGATGTCCATGATGATAACCTGATCAGAGACATGGATGACTTGGCAATTAGATATGTTGAGGGAGCCGAGCACCCAAATGTCGGGTCTCGGTTCCCTCGCCGATTCTCGGCAAGAAGAGAAAGACCACCCGAATGCCGAGAGAAAGATCGGAACGAGCAAAAGAAGTGAAGGGTTCGATGATACAAAGAATATCCGCTTACAAACCGTGATATAGTGACGAAGCCGTCCCTAGCAACCCGCTTCCTTATCCCCGATATTCCGGGAAAGGATATTCATTTAGAAACGGAATTTATCCGTGCTTCAAAGGATTATTTTGCCGATCCTCTTCCTCGAAGAATTTCGCCATGGTTTAGAAGCGCCAAATTAAGATTTTTCGCCGTGGAGTTGGCAGGAGTAATTGCACGATCTTTGGGAATTTAACATCCCTTTTAGCTTGTTTTAGCGGAGCTTGTGGTTTTTCCGAGGGAATGATAGGAGAAATAACAATAGATTTTCCCGCCTTAACAAAGAATGGTATGGCTCTTATCTTTGTCATGGTCAGCAGACACAATAGGGGGCCCAACCGTGTCAGTCGATTGCTCATGACGAGAGGATGAAGAAGGGTTATGCAAGACCGTGCCCTTGGAAGACACTGACGTGTTTTTATTATCAGGCTGGAAGACGTTAGTGGTAAGGGATAACATGTTATTGTTGGCATGTTCACGGAGAACTCGAAGTGGGGACAATGGTATCATTTTGCTCTATTGAAGGCCGGAAAACCGTCAAGGCGAGCCGATGGTGATCATTATTGGAATCACCTTCGTTGGTTCAACATCAAGCACATTGAAGCGATTATTGTTGTTTGAATTATTGACCCTAACAAAGAGGGGTAGGGGATGGTTTCCGAACATATTTAGATTGACGATTACGGCGTCGCTAGAACCGTAGAGTTGGAGTTCGAGCCAATTTTTGGCTTCTACAGAATTGTTGGAGTGACCAATGATTCAAAGAATGAGTGCAAAACTCGAAACTTTTCGTAGCCAATAGAAGGGAAAACACAATGACCGAACATTCAACCATTACATTTTTGTGAACAAGGTCATTCAAGTCAAAATCAATAAGGACACGAACAAAATGACCCACTTCCCCATTCAGAGAACGTTCATCAATTTTCAGAGGGTTGCCAAGAGTCTTAGCAATTGTAAAAATAAGTTGAGGGTGCCAGTATTCAATCGGCAACTCATAAATTCGGATCCAAACTTGTGCTTTAGAAGTTGCAATTTTATAAGGGTTGAAATCCGGAACCCAAGTGGATAAACGAAAATATCCGGAGACCAAGTTCCATGAAGTTTTGCTAAAAACACGATTTTTATCTTCCGAATTATTAAATTGAACGTTAAAGTATCCTTTTCCCAAAGGTATTAATTTCCAGGACGTGGAGATAGACCAAGCATTTTGCAATTCAGCCTTCAGTTGATCAAGAGAGTAAGGCTTAGAGTTTTTCGGTTGCAACAACCGACCATTTAAGGAATTTTGAAGGTATTTAACCCTTTCAGAGTAAATTTTTTCATCTAAGGAAATAGATATGAAATCCCCTTTGCGCACCGGATCACAGTAGTTACGATAAATAAAATCTGAGAAATGAATATCTTTCCTCGAGTTAGAAAGATTACCTGTCAGAGCTTCCTTGAAAGATGAAGGAGAGGGACCCGTAGTTTTTCCCAAACTTGGGTCATCTTGTTTGAGGGAACCGAGATGGGGGGCCGAATTATGGAGCGGCGCCGAAGACGGGAATGATGGAGAGACCGAAGGCGTCTTCGAATAGGAAATGTTGGAAAGAGATGACATCATATGTTGGAAGCATGACATGAGGACTTCCGTAGAAATCGTCGGAATCGACGATGGATGAACAAAGTCCGGTGGCTGCCCATTCGCCGGCGGCGACCGGCCGTCATCGGCCATGATCACGGGAACCAAATCACTGGAGAGCGGCTCCCAAGAACCCTAAGGAAGACCCGTCGGAAAATCTCGGAATCCGAGGTCGCCGGAAAATCTCGCGGAATCGAGGTGGCCTAAGTTGGTCGAAATTGTAAGCAACTAAGCGGCTCGACAAGAGGAATCCAATCAAAGTGGTCCGCTACCGAGAGGAGGCCGAGCACGCGGAAAAGAAAACGCGGTCGCGGTCAACGGTTGACCAAGAAACTTCGGCCGGAGACCGCGATTCACCGACGAGACCAGAGGTAAATGACCGGAATTACAACAGAGTCTATTCCGGTTGGTGCCCAAGAGATTGCGCCACGACGTGGCGGAAAATGCAACCGAAGTTCAAATAAATTGTAGTTTCAGTGGAATTTGCAACCTAGATTTGCACAGGTAAACGTTGTCGGAATTGAGTGAAATTTGGAGGGGACGTTCGTCTTGGAGAGACGAACAATCGGCCGTCTGCCGATGATGGAGGGGCTTCCTCACGCGCCCACACGCGCCGCCGGGCCGGGAGCTGTTTTGTGTGTGAAAATCGCCCCTAGAGTGTGTGTGACCTTATGAAAACCGCCGAGTTGACTGTACTATCCTGGATGTCAGTAATAGAATGACCAAGACCAACAAGCTCCATTGTGGTAAGTTGAAGGGATGAGATAACATCTTTCCCATGTGGTATCCTTTTGTAAGACTTTGATAAGGATAGAAAATGAAAGCAACATCTTGGCATCTTCTAATATCCTTGTTCGACCGATTTGTCAAAAGGGTGGAGTGAGCCAAATCTCTATCTTTTGATTTTATTGTGGTGGACTTTGAAAATGAAAGCAAACTTGAAAGTAGTGGGGACAAAGATCCTTCATGGATCTCCCATCACAATCGGCTGAAATCTTCCCCTAATGTGGCCGATTTTGTATGCATGTTTGATACGTCTAAGTTATCCCGGTTCCGATTATTAAGATCGTTCCCATTTCCACATTTGTTTTTTCACCGAAGTACGTAGGTGCATGTGCATGCAACGTGGTATCGCCACTTACATCAATTCTTACTTCGTTTACTTCGTTTGGAGGTGTCACAATCGCATCAAGTAGAGAGCAAGGCATACCGTCTAGACAATGCATCCGCCATAATGTTTCTCTTGTCGTCCTTATATTTCGAGAAAAAGTGGAACGATTGCAAGAATTCCACCCATTTAGCATGTCTCGGACTCAACTTTTATTGCCCGTTAACATATTTTAAAGACTCATGATCCGAATGTAGGATGAAATGTTTCGGCCGAAGGTAATGACTTCAATGATCAAGAGTTCTCACAATGGCATAGAACTCCTTGTCATAAGTACAATAGTTGAGTCGAGCCCCACCCAATTTCTCGAAGAAGTATGCAATCGGCCATCTCTCTTGGACGAGAACCGCCCCAATACCCACTCCACTTGCGTCACATTCTACTTCGAACGGTTCAGAAAAATCTGGTAATGCCAAGATAGGTGCCTCACACATTTTTGTTTTCAATTTTCGAACAATTCTTTTTTCAAGCATTCCGTTATCGGACTAGAAATGGTGCTAAAGTCTCGTATGAACCTCTGATAAAATGAAGCAAGTCCGTGAAAGGATCGGACTTCCGTGATGGTTTTGGGAGTAGGCTAAGATTTAATTGCCACGATCTTGGCTTGATCAACCGACATTCCTTCTTTACGAACGATGTAGCCAAGAAAGGCTACACTCTCGACTAGAAACGAGCACTTCTCCTTCTTCCCATAAAGTTTTTGATCCCTAAGGATCTCGAAGATTTACCTCAAGTGCCCGGTATGTTCTTGCAATGATCGACTATAAATCAAGAAGTCATCCAAGTATACGACGACAAACTTTCCCAAAAATGATTTAAGTACCTCATTCATTAATCGCATGAAAGTACTTGGTGCATTTGTAAGGCCAAAGGGCATGATGAGCCACTCATATAATCCATTTTTGTTTTAAAAGCCGTCTTCCATTCGTCCCCTTCTCGCGTGCGAATTTGATGATAGCCGCTTCTCAAATCAACTTTTGAAAAAATCACCGAACCATGCAATTCGTCCAACATATCATCAAGTCTCGGAACTGGGAATCGATATGATACGAATTACGTATGAGAATGGACGTAAACTCGTATGGAATGCAGCAAAAATATAATTGATCCTCACAACACTCGAATATGTGTAACACTCGTAAGATATAACCAAAAGTAGGGCAATTCGGCTTACATAAACAAGAACAATATGAATGATTTATCAAACTAGACCTATAGTTTGATAAGATAATCTTTCCTCAAGACCTATTGAGAATCGATTCAATTAAAACTCGAAAACGCGTCGAATAAAAATCAAGGTTCGATGAAAATCATTCACCAAGAATAGAAAACACAATGTGTATTCTTATACTTCAACATTCATAATACAATATATATTATAAGGCTAAGTGAAGGCTACTTATAGGAGTGAAGTCTTCAACTTAAGGAATCAAACAAAAAATAAAATAATTCAAAGATTACAAAATCTTTGAATAATCAAAACAAATCAAATAAAATACAAACAAGAAACATCAATCACAAAATATGGGAACACAATCCCTAAAATAAGTAAAGAAAGGAAAAGAGAAGACAAAACACACAAAAATCAGCAATTAAAAAAAGTAGGCCGCCAGGACACGGCCGTGTCGCTGACACGGCCATGGCGCGCCTGCCGGCAGCGACTCGACCGTGTCCAATCGACACGGCCGCGCGCGACAGGACGCCCGACAGCCGACTCGTCCGATGATGACTCGCACGGCGCGGCGCCGACAAGGACGTTGGCGTGGGGCCCGATCGTGTCCTGGAACACGGCCCGTCGTCGGGCAATCGGTTTTGGCTTATCCGGAAGAGTTCGACTCGGCCGTGCTGCATAACACGGTCGAGCCTCACGTGGCGATGACTTTTGCATTTCGACGAGTGCGGCACGGGCCGTGTCGGACGACACGGTCGAGTCCTACGGCAGGTGCTCGGCAATTTCGGCAGTGCGATATTTTCCTGCAGCTCGACATTTTCCTAAGCAGCGACGACATTTTCCGTGGTTGTGTCATTTTCCGGCTTGTGTCCGTTTTCTCGCCTAAAAATGTTGCCGTACGTGCATGACGCGTTGTAAGGTCATTTACGTCGATCCTTGCTTCGGTTTCTATATTCGGACTATTCAATTCCGTATCATCCCCTCCCCATTTAAAGGGAATTGTCCTCAATTCCGAACTTCCTTCGTCGTCAAGATAATTAATTAAAGCCTCTAAGTACTTGATCTCGAAAATGTCCGCAGTACGTACATGGCCCAAAATCTTGAGACGATAGGTAGTGGGGGCCCCTCGAGAATCACCAAAAAAATAACTATCATTATTAATAAAATAATAATAATTACTCCGTCAGGTAATACCGATATCACGATATGAATCATCATATAACCGGACATTTAAAATGGGAAGCACGACAGTAATAACAGGTCGCCCTTCATCGGATGCCACTTCAAGACTTGGGAAAAATGCTTCGTCGTCGACTTTTATATCAAAATCTTGGTAAGGCTCAAGATATAGATGTTCCGGAATCATAACATCTTCTTGTTCCGTATCAAGAACCGAAAACACCTCATTGGAGTTTGGGCATAAATCTTCAAAACAACTTACATCGAGACATGGATCGCCGTCGGGCACAACATCAAAAATGGGAAGCATTAATGATTTCACGTCGGGTTCACCATCAAAAATGGGAAACACAGTGATACGAATTCTCACTGGTTATGCGAATTCGCTATCGATACAGCGGAAGTCCTTTTTGACGAGCGGAAGCTATCGACAAGAAACTGTCGGGAACTGGTGACAACAGCTCGCTACAGCAACAATACTGGCGAGTGATGAAGGCGGTGATTCGATACAGCCACAAGACAGGAATTTGGCCCAAATGAAAAGACTCGAAACAGCACGTTTCGTTCGGAAGCGACTTTAAGACAGGAAACACGTTCGAAGGATCGAACAACACCTTGTACGAAATATTGAACAAGTATAAAACTGTATCGAAAAATAAACAGAATATCGAAACAAGATATGAACAGATGTGTTATCAAATTAGACCTATAATTTGATAAAGTGATTTCTCCTCAAGACCTATTGAGAATCAATCAGATTAGTATTCGAAACGCGTCGAATAAAAACCAAGTTTTGATGAAAAGCATTCACCGAAAAACACAAAGTGTTCTCAATTCTTCAACATTCAATAATCTCGCTATTACAACTCTATCGCCACTATTTATAGGCAAAAGTGGCCTGACAAAATAACTTAAACTATTACAAGTTGTTCTTTAAAATAATGAAAGGATAATAAAAGGTTCTTCATGTCACTTGTTGACAAAAGTAAAAGTTGGGTCTTGTCTCCAAGTTGAAGTTTGTGACCGCTTTTTCATATAACAAGTTGCCAAGAATCCTTTGCCTTTATAATAAAGAAATCTGAAAATTCTTTGTTTAGCTACCACTTGGACCTTTTCCTCCCATGTTGCAACTAGCCTTAAGTTATTCCAATTCCGACAATCAAGGTAACTCCGTACCTCGTATCCGTTTTCTCGCCAGAAGTACGTTGGAGTGCGATCGAGGTATTTTACGTCAATTCTTACTTCATCTTCTTCGCTTGGAGTAGTCGACTTCGTATCATCCCCTCCCCTTTAAGGGAATTGTCCTCATTCGCAATCCCGTCATCATCAAGATAAGGAGAAAGATCACCTATGTTGAAAGTAGCATGCACTCCATAGTCGCCCGGAAGTTCTAATTTGTAAGCATTGTCGTTCACCTTCGCAACTATTTTAAATGGCCCCTCGGCTCGTGGCATTAACTTATTCTTACGCTTACTCGGGAATCGTTCCTTCCTCAAATGTAACCAAACTAAATCTCCAACCTCGAATATTCTCGGCTTTCTTTGCTTGTTCGACTTCCTTTTATACGCCTCATTTATTTCCTTGATTCGATCCCGCACTTTGTTCGTAATTTCATCATTGATTTTAGTTTTGACTCCGCATCCTTATGCACCAATTCGTCACTTGGTAGTGGAATTAGATCTAGCGGTATGTAAGGATTCAACCCGTAAACTACTTCAAATGGAGAGTGTGCAGTGGCATGAGTAGGAGATTGATTATAAGCAAACTCCGCATGTGCGATTCGAATCCCGATCCTTTTGTGTTTTGCTCACCAACTTCGCAATGCGTCCCAGTGTTCGATTCGTTACTTCAGTTTGTCCGTCGGTTTGAGGATGATGTGAAGTACTAAACAAAAGCTTGGTTCCTACCTTCCTCCATAACGTGTTCCAAAAGTAGCTTAGAAACTTTGAGTCCCGGTCCGAAACAATAGTTTTCGGAACTCCATGTAATCGCACCACCTCTCGGAAATACAGGTCAGCAACATTACTCGCATCATCGGTTTTGTGACAAGGAACAAAATGAGCCATCTTTGAAAAACGATCGACGACCACCATAATCGCATCCTTACCTCGTTGGGTTCGAGGCAAAGCCACAATGAAATCCATTGAGACATCTTCCCACGGCCTCTCCGGAATCGGTAAAGGTGTGTAGACTCCTGATTTGAACGAACTTTTCGCAATATGGCACGTCACACATTTACTGATTATATTATTAACATCCCCCTGCATCCTTGGCCAATAAAAATGTTCCTTAAGCACTTCTAATGTCTTGGCCGAACCAAGTGGCGGCCAAACCCTCCGTGAGCCTCTCGAACCAAGAATTCTCAAATCGTGTGCACAGGTAGGCAAAGACGATTCCCCTTAAAAAGAAAGCCCTCCTGTATCGAAAATTCTCCCACCGGGCTAGGTTTGCACAGGGCGAAGGTTTCGCCAAAATCCGCATCACCTTCGTAATACTCCTTTACTGTATCGAACCCTAGCAAACGAACATCAAGAGTGGCGAGTAAGGCATAACGCCTAGACAATGCATCTGCCACAATATTGCTCTTGCCATCCTTATACTTCGATGAGAAGTGAAATGATTGTAAGAATTCCACCCACTTCGCATGCCTGGGACTTAACTTGTGTTGTCCGTTAATATACTTCAAAGATTCATGGTCCGAGTGTATGATAAAATGCCTTGTCGAAGATAGTGACTCCAATGATCTAGAGCCCTTACAATAGCATAAAACTCCTTGTCGTACGTACAATAATTCAGACGAGCACCGTTTAACTTCTCGGAAAAATAAGCAATAGGTCGCTTTCCCTGAATGAGAACCGCTCCAATGCCCACCCCGCTAGCATCACACTCCACCTCAAACGGTTGCGAAAAATCGGGTAATGCTAAGATTGGTGCTTCGCACAACTTCGCCTTCAAATTTGCAAATGACTCCTGAGCAGCTCTGCTCCAATTAAAGGTGCCCTTCTTCAAACATTCGGTTATTGGGCTTGCAATGGTACTGAAGTCTCGAATGAATCTTCGGTAAAATGAAGCTAGTCCATGGAACGATCTAACCTCCGTCACTGTAGTAGGAACCGGCCAGGACTTAATTGCTTCGATCTTCGCTTGATCGACCGACACTCCATCCTTTGAAACAATATAGCCAAGAAAGACTATACTTTCGACCAAAAATGAGCACTTCTCCTTTTTTCCATACGACTTGGTCTCTAAGGGTTTCAAGACTTGCCTCAAGTGTTCGAAATGTTCTTGCAAACGATCATTTGTAGATCAAAATATCATCTAAGTATACAACCACAAATTTCCCTAAAAATGGCTTAAGTACCTCATTCATCAAGCGCATGAAAGTACTTGGTGCATTTGTAAGACCGACGGCATAACGGTCCATTCATACGGCCGTGTTTAGTTTTGAAGGTCGTCTTCCAGTCATCTCCTTCTCGCATTCGAATCCGTGATAACCACTTCGTAGATCAACTTTTGAAAAGATCACCGATCCGTGTAATTCGTCAACATGTCATCAAGCCTCGGAATCGGAAATCGATACTTGATGGTTATGTTGTTCACCGCCGATGTCAATACACATCCTCCAGATCCGTCTTTCTTTGGAACCGAGAATACGAACCGCACAAGGACTTAGGCTTTCTCGAACGTATCCACGATCCATCGGTTCTTGATTTGTTTTTGTAAGTCCTTTGTATCCTCTGGATTACATCTATAGGCAGCTTTGTTAGGCAACGACACACCCGGTATGAGGTCGATCTGATGTTCAATCCCGCGAATTGGTGGTAAACCCGACGGTAATTCTTCGGGAAAAACATCCGCAAATTCGCGTAATAAGACATCCATCCTTTCGTTCCGCACAACTATGTTACCATTCTGTGCCTCCTTCAGAACCAACAAGTACACACACTTGCCATCATTAATAGCATGTTCCACCTCCCGTTCGCTCGCAAACATGGCCAGTTTTGGCTTTTCACTCCTACTAGAACTCATAGAGTGAATAGCTTGAGGTGACATTGGTTTAAGCACAATCTTCTTGCCTTTATCCCGTAACTCGTACTCATTGCTTCTTCCTCGGTGTAAAACGTCCCTATCAAACATCCATGGTCTTCCCAACAGTACATGGCATGCATCCATCGGGAGTACATCACATAATACGTTGTCTTCATATGAACCCATGGCTAGTCCAATCCTCACTTGTTTAGTTACCCTTATTTTGCTCCCATCATCGAGCCAATGCAAAGTGTAAGGTTTCGGGTGAGCCGTAGTGGTCACCGAGTTTAGTCACCATCTCATTTGGAAGCGACGTTGGTGCAACTCCTCCATCCACGATCAAACTACACCATTTATTTCCCACTCGACACTTCGTGTGAAATATTTGATTCCGCTGTTCCGAATCATTCGATACAGCTTTGGCTTGTAGCGTTCGCAGAACTAAAGCCGTGTCATAGCTCGGAGCATCGTAAGTCTCGCATTCTTCTCCTTCTTCATCCTTCAAGTCGAAATCAAATACGTCACCCAGTCTTTATTCCTCAACCAACAACTCGTCTCGGATCGTGATGCCTTCCCTTAGTGTCACCACTCGCTTGTTCGGACAAGCATTTTGATAATGCCCGAATCCTTGACATTTGAAACATCTCACTTTAGCCAAACTCGTCTCCTTGATACGTAGGGTACAGTCGCCTTAGCCGGATTCGCAACAGAGGCTGAGTCGGTCAGATTGCCTTAATTTGAACTAGATCCGACGCTTGGGTTTCCAAACTTGACTGGAAACTCGGGTTTATACATCTTCATCCTGTTCTGAGCTTCTAGCTTCACACATAACCCACATAATGTATCGAAATCCTCGTATGGATACAGTTCCACCGAGTTAGCTATGCTTCGGTTTAAGCCACGCAAAAATCGCGACATCTTCTGCTCCTCATTCTCCTCTATTTCTCCCATTAGGGTCAGATTCTCAAACTCCTCAATGTACTCACTGACATTCAACTTTCTTTGCATGAGATCTGCAATCTTCCTGTACAAGGACAACCGGTGTGATGCTGGTACATATCTTTTACGAAGTTTTCTTTTTAACGAATCCCACGAACGGATCTTTTCTTTCCCCGTACGAGCTCTTCGTGTTTTCACTCCTTCGTACCAAAGTGAAGCTCCTTTCCCCAACTTGAGGATTGCATACTTACACCTTTTCTCATCGTCAAGGTCTTTAAATTCGAACATACGATCAATTTTTCGTTCCCATTCCAGGTAAACTTCAGGGTCGGTCCCTCCAACGAACTCTGGAAGCTCGTTCACCTTGAACTCTTCGACATGGCGTGAGGGTCGTTCATAGTCACCACGCCTAGGTTGCCAACGCTGGTCGCGTTGTTCTGGTACGTCACGCAGTGCGTCACGAAGTTTTGCCAAGAAATCAGCGTCGTTGAGATCCATAATGCCAAAGATCAAGAACCTGGGCGCTCTGATACCACTTAGGATACGAATTCTCACTGGTTATGCGAATTCGCTATCGATACAGCGGAAGTCCTTTTTGACGAGCGGAAGCTATCGACAAGAAACTGTCGGGAACTGGTGACAACAGCTCGCTACAGCAACAATACTGGCGAGTGATGAAGGCGGTGATTCGATACAGCCACAAGACAGGAGTTTGGGCCAAATGAAAAGACTCGAAACAGCACGTTTCGTTCGGAAGCGACTTTAAGACAGGAAACACGTTCGAAGGATCGAACAACACCTTGTACGAAATATTGAACAAGTATAAAACTGTATCGAAAAATAAACAGAATATCGAAACAAGATATGAACAGATGTTTTATCAAATTAGACCTATAATTTGATAAAGTGATTTCTCCTCAAGACCTATTGAGAATCAATCAGATTAGTATTCGAAACGCGTCGAATAAAAACCAAGTTTTGATGAAAAGCATTCACCAGAAAAACACAAAGTGTTCTCAATTCTTCAACATTCAATAATCTCGCTATTACAACTCTACTGCCACTATTTATAGGCAAAAGTGGCCTGACAAAATAACTTAAACTATTACAAGCTGTTCTTTAAAATAATGAAAGGATAATAAAAGGTTCTTCATGTCACTTGTTGACAAAAGTAAAAGTTGGGTCTTGTCTCCAAGTTGAAGTTTGACAGCCGCTTTTTCATATAACAAGTTGCCAAGAATCCTGCTGCCTTTATAATAAAGAAATGCTGAAAATTCTTTGTTTAGCTACCACTTGGACCTTTTCCCCCTCCCATGTTGCAACTAGCCTTAAGTTATTCCAATTCCGACAATCAAGGTAACTCCGTACCTCGTATCCGTTTTCTCGCCCAAGAAGTACGTTGGAGTGCGATCGAGGTATTTTACGTCAATTCTTACTTCATCTTCTTCGCTTGGAGTAGTCGACTTCGTATCACACAGAATCAATTATGGGTTCCTCTTCGTCAACTGGTTCGGTATCAAATACTGGTGGCCCTTCATAATCTGGCCCGATTTCCATGACACTAACAAGTTCCTCACCATTAACATAAGTTGGTCCGTCTTGCTCAAATTGGCCAACACAACCAACTGGCTCATGCTCAAAGTAGCAAGATCCAGGCTCGTCAACTAGGGATACACGGCTCAACGCACCTTCATCGTTGAATTGCTCCGTTGAAAACTCTGTCTCGTCTACTTCATTAAAAATGACTATAGGGACATCATCTTCATCGACAAAGGACTCTGTTGGGAATTCCTTGTTGGGGAAAAACCTTTGATCGAATGTCGGCGGTGGGGCGTCGAAGGACTAGTGGTGGGGAAACAACGACTGGTGGTAAGATGTGGATTTGAACCTTCGCTTGAAATATTTTCTGAATTTTTGCCAATCTGTAATTTTAGGCTTACGTTGTTGTGAACGGACTGTTTCAATTTTTGCCACCAGAAGGCGGCGCTACCGCGGAGGCGCTTTGTCACCAGTGAAACGCGGCGGTTGATCGGGGCAGCCTTGAAGTCCGCATGCTCCTCACAAACATGTAGCCAATCTATGCACGCATCTGGATTACTAGATCCGTGAAACTCCGGTATACTGCGGAATTTAGCCAAGAAATCAATATCGTTGGCGTCGTCTCTGCGTCTTTCTTGCATACGTTGCTCCGGTAAGCCGTTTAGTGCGTCACCGAGTTTGATCAAGAAATCGAGATCGGAAAAATCCATAACAAGAATCAAGAGATAGTTCTTGATAAGAAATCGTTGAATAAATCGCCCAAGGAGATGACCCTGGGCTCTGATACCACTTATGATACGAATTACGTATGAGAATGGACATAAACTCGTATGGAATGCAGCGGAAATATAATTGATCCTCACAACACTCGAATATGTGTAACACTCGTAAGATATAACCGAAAGTAGGGCAATTCGGCTTACATAAACAAGAACAATATGAATGATTTATCAAACTAGACCTATAGTTTGATAAGATAATCTTTCCTCAAGACCTATTGAGAATCGATTCGATTAAAACTCGAAAACAAATCAAGGTTCGATGAAAATCATTCACCAAGAATAGAAAACACAATGTGTATTCTTATACTTCAACATTCATAATACAATATATATTACAAGGCTAAGTGAAGACTACTTATAGGAGTGAAGTCTTCAACTTAAGGAATCAAACAAAAAATAAAATAATTCAAAGATTACAAAATCTTTGAATAATCAAAACAAATCAAATAAAATACAAACAAGAAACATCAATCACAAAATATGGGAACACAATCCCTAAAATAAGTAAAGAAAGGAAAAGAGAAGACAAAACACACAAAAATCAGCAATTAAAAAAGTAAATTTGTCATAGGACACGGGCCGTGTCGCTTGACACGGCCGCGGCGCGCATCTGGCCGGCAGTGACTCGATCGTGTCCAACTGACACGGTCGCGGCGCGACAGGGACGCCCGACAGCAACTCGTCCGACAGTGACTCGGCACGGGCGCGGCGCTGACAAGGACGTTCGGCGTGGGCCCGATCGTGTCCTGGAACACGTTCGGGTCGTCTGGGCAGTCGGTTTTGGCTTATCCGGAAGAGTTCGACTCGACCGTGCCAGACAACACGGTCGAGGCCTGTGGGCAGTGACTTTTGCATTTCCGGACGAGTGCGGCACGGGCCATGTCGGACGACACGGTCGGGTCCGGCCGGCAGTGCTCGACAATTTCCGGCAGGTGCGATATTTTCCGGCAGGCTCGACATTTTCCGGCAGGCGACGACATTTTCCGGCAGGTTATGTCATTTTCCGGCTTGTGTCCGTTTTCTCGCCTAAAAATGTTGTCGTACGTGCATGACGCGTTGTAAGGTCATTTACGTCGATCCTTGCTTCGGTTTCTTTATTCGGACTATTCAATTCCGTATCACGATATTTGATGGTTATGTTGTTCACAGCTCTACTATCTATACACATTCGCCATGATCCATCTTTCTTCAGGACAAGCAAAACCGGAACCGCACAAGGACTCAAACTTTCTCGAACGTACCCGCGATTTATTAGCTCCTCGATTTGGTTTTGTAACTCCTTCGTCTTCTCGGTGTTACATCGATAGACGGCCTTGTTAGGGAGTGATGCACCCGGTACAAGATCGACTTGGTGTTCAATCCCACGTAAGGGTGGCAAACCCGGCGGTAAGTCCTCCGGAAAGACATCCGCAAATTCGCGTAGCAAGGTATCGATATCTCCTTTGCCTTACACAATCATGTCAACATCTCGTGTCTCTTTAATCATCAACAAATACACACGCTCGCCATCATCAATAGTGTGCTTCACCTCTCTCTCACTAGCAAACATAGTAAGTTTCGGCTTTTCCACTTGGCTAGAACTCATCGAACGAATGGCTTGAGGCACCATTGGTTTACGCACAATCTTCTTGCCTTTATCCCGTAATTCATATTCGTTACTTTTCCCTCGATGTAAAACATCTCTATCAAATAGCCACGGTCGTACCAAGAGTATATGGCATGCATCCATCGGGAGTACATCACATAGTACGTCGTCACCATATGAGCCCATAGTTAAACCGACCTGTACTTGTTTTGAAACTTTCACTTTACTCCCATCATCGAGCCAATGTAACGCGTATGGTTTTGGATGAGTAGTAGTGATGAGTCCGATCTTCGTCACCATCTCACTTGAAGCTACATTAGTACAACTTCCTCCAACGATTATCAAACTACACCATTTGTCTTTGATTTGACACTTGGTGTGGAATATTTGGTCTTGTTGTTCTGTATCCCTCGAAACCGTTTTGACTTGCAAAGTGCGAAGGACTAGACTCGTGTCATAATCTGGAGCATTGTAAGCCTCGCACTCCTCTTCTTCTTTGGCGTCCATGTCAAACACGTCACTGAGCATTTCTCTTTCGTCCTCGACTAATAATTCCTCCCGGACCTCAAGAGCCTCTCTTAGTGTCACCACCCATTTGTTCGGACACGCATTTTGGTAATGACCGAACCCTTGACACTTGAAACATCGTACCTTCGCCAAACTTATTTCCTTGGGTACGTGGGGAGTCTTAGGTGCCGTGATAGGGATAGGACTTGGCGTGGTGCTTTTAGTACCCAAACTTGAACCGACACTTGGATTTCCAAATTTGGAAGGAAATTCGGGTCTTGAAAACTACACCTTATTTTGGGCTTCTATCTTCACACATAATCCACATAAAGTATCAAAATCTCATATGGGTACAATTCCACCGTGTTAGCTATGTTTTTATTCAAGCCACATAAAAAACGTGACAGCTTTTGCTCTTCGTTTTCTTCTAGTTCTCCCATTAAGACCAAGATTTCGAACTATTCAATGTATTCACCAACACTTAGTTTTCCTTGCATGAAATCGGAAATCTTCCGGTACAAGGTTAACCGATGTGATGTTGGCACATACCTCTTACGAAGTTTTCTTTTTAAAGAATCCCACGAATGGATCTTTGCTTTTCCCGCCCGAGCTCTTCGTGTCTTCACTCCTTCGAACCAAAGAGAAGCTCCCTTCCCTAACTTGAGAATTGCATATTTGCAACGTTTCTCGTCGTTAAGTTCTTTGTTCGAACATGCGCTCAATCTTCCGTTCCCATTCTAAATAAGCTTCGGGATCGGTACCTCCAACGAACTCCGGAAGTTTGTTTACTTTAAACTCGCCCGCATAGTGTGTTGAACCTGTGTCGTCTCTGCGCCTTTCTTGCATACGTTGCTCCGGTAGATCGCTTAGTGCGCCACGGAGTTTCATCAAGAAATCGAGATCGAAGAAATCCATAACAAGATTCAAGAGATAGTTTTTAACAAGAAATCGTCAATAAAATCACCAAGGAAATAACCTTGGGCTCCGATGCCACTAATGATACGATTTCGCTCGAAAAGTGAATATGTATCGGTTGGAAATTGTATAGGTATGGAAGTATATCGTAGCGGAAGTTATATTTTGTGAATATGATAAATCGAACATATGAATATGGATGTAATATCGGATAAGGTAATAATATCGATCAAGAAGACTCGAACGATCAAGAACAAAGGTTTATCGAATTAGACCTATAATTCGATAAGATGATTTCTTCTCAAGACCTATTGAGAATCGATCGGATTAATACTCGAAAACACGTCGAATAAAAATCAAGGTTTGATGAAAATCATTCAACAAGGATGAAAACACAAAGTGTATTCTGTTTCTTCAACATTCAATAATGGTGATACGAATTACGTATGAAAATGGACGTAAACTCGTATGGAATGCAGCGGAATTATAGTTGATCCTCACAACACTCGAATATGTGTAACACTCGTAAGAAATAACCGAAAGTAGGGCAATTCGGCTTACGTAAACAAGAACAATATGAATGATTTATCAAACTAGACCTATAGTTTGATAAGGTAATCTTTCCTCAAGACCTATTGAGAATCGATTAGATTAAAACTCAAAAACACGTCGAATTATAATCAAGGGTTCGATGAAAAGCATTCACCAAGAAACACAAGTGTGTTCTTATTTCTTCAACATACATTACTTCATACAAGCATGAACAAGACTACTTATAGAAGTGTAGTCTTCTAAACAACTAAGGGATGAAAACAAGATCACATGATCTTGAAATGAAAAACAAAACATCAAGATAAAATACAAAGGAATCAAATCAAAGGGAGGGGGAATCACACAACAAAATGATTATAAGCCACCCCACATAACATGCAAGTCTAATCATGACATGTGAGGGGAGGAAAAACAACAAAAAATAAAAAAAATCAGCAATAATGGTTACTTGTCGTCGTTTGACACGGCCTGCGGCCGATCGGCACGGCCGCGGCGGCATGTGCGGGCGCACATGTTCGACAGGACTCGACCGTGTCGCCTGGCACGGTCGGGTTGGTCGGACAGCGGGAATTTACTATCCGGAAGAGTGTGACTCGGCCGTGTCGCCTGACACGGTCGGGTTGTGTCGGCACGGGCCGTGTCGGACGACTCGGTCGGGTTCGGTCAGCAGCGAGATTTCACTATCCAGGACATCTCGGCACGGGCCATGTCGGACGACACGGTCGGGTCCGGTGGGCAGTGCTCGGCCAGTTCCGGCAGGTGGTGGTTTTTCCGGCAGGTGGTGAATTTTCCGGCAGGTTGGATATTTTCCAGCATATTGAACATTTTTCCGGCAGGTTGGATGTCGACCTTCCGGCACAGCATGACACGGGCCGCTGAGACCGATACTCCACGTCTTATGTCCGTTTTCTCGCCTAAATACATAGTAGTCCGTGCATGGCGTGTAGTAAGGTCATTTATATCGATCCTTACTTCGTCTTCTTCGTTCATATCAAATGATTCCGTATCATCCCCTCCCCCTTTAAAGGGAATTGTCCTCAATTCCGAAATCCCTTCGTCATCAAGATAATTCACTAAAGCCTCTACGTATTTGATCTCGAAAATGTCCGCAGTGCGTACATGGCCCAAAATCTTGAGACGATAGGTAGTGGGGGGCCCTCGAGAATCACCAACAAAATAACTATCATTATTAATAAAATAATAATAATTACTCCGCCCGGTAATACCGATATCATGACATGAGTGGACATCTGAAATGGGACGCACGACTCAATTCCACGAATTGGCGGCAAACCCGACGGCAATTCTTCAGGAAAGACGTCCGCGAACTCATGTAATAAGTCGGCCACTGTATCCTCGTTTTTCACTGCCACGAAATCATCTCGAGTCTCCTTTATCACCAGCATGTAAACACGCTCACCACTTTCCATAGCGTGTTCAACTTCCCTTTCGCTAGCGAACATGGTGAGGTTCGGTTTTTCCCCTCGTTTGGCACTCATGGAACGGATAGCTTGGGGTGACATCGGCTTCAACACGATCTTCTTTCCCTTATCTCGCAACTCGTATTCGTTTGCTCATTCCCCGATGTAAAACATCCCTATCAAATAACCAAGGGCGTCCCAAAAGCACGTGACAAGCTGATGCGATTACGGCATCTCCAAACGAAGTAAGCGAAGTAAGAATCGACGTAGGAGACAATACCAAGTTGCATGCACATGCACCTACGTACTTTGGTGAGAAAACATCCGCGGAAATTGGAACGATCTTAATAATCGGAACCGGGATAACTTAGACGTATCAAAACATGCATTACGTATGCATGTCCATGCATACAAAATCGGCCACATTAGGGGGAATGATACGATATCTATTATTCCAGTCGAAGAAACTCCGATAAAAATCGACATCCATGATGATGCAAATTCGCATGGCCATGCATCGTTGTACTTAGGAGAAAATGTTAAACGGATTGGAGTTACGTTGTTAATCGGAATCGGAGTGACGTAGAATTCGACGACGGATCGACCCGAAAGCATGAAGATCGGCCGAATTTATGCTTGAAAGGGACACTTTGTCTTCATATCTTTACAAAATAAAGATGTGATTCCCTCCTTACAAAACAAAGTCACAAACGGCCGAAATGCATATGGATGGAGTGAAGACTTTCTTCATCATGTCACTATCACAAATCTACACCAAATATCACTTATCGGCCGAAATGCATGCATGGGAAAGATGGTGTTTTGTTCTACTTCATGTCACCATCAAAGACCAAAATAAACTTCATGTCTCTTTCACCTAATAACACCAAGAGATTTGATATCTCAATCCTTGGATTTTCGGCCGAAATGATGTTGCTAGGAAGTTCGTTTTTCGTTTTGTTGTATTTTCTTTCGGTTGTAAACTACTATATATAGTAGTGTTCGTTGTACTTGTAAATCATCGAGAATCATAATAAACTTTGTATTTCCTTTGAAATATACGTTGAACGAGTTCGACAAACCTTAGTTATTGTTTCGACGAGTTTCGAGATTTTAACTTTGATCAATTCTCAAAAGGTCTTGGGAAGAGATTACCCTTTTATCGAGTTATAGGTCTAGTTCGATAAAAACACACCAAACTCCGTACATCTTACTATATCACGGCCGAATCCCCTTTAATTCGTCCACCACCTTTGTAAATTTTATCCATATTGTAAACGTGATCATCTTCCGTTGTGTTTATACGCATTACTTACGTAATTCGTATCATAAGTGGTATCAGAGACACTTGTCTCACAGTTCTCGACATCACTGAAGAAGATGGCATTCACCGATGAAGAAGTAGCACAACTACGTGACGTTCTTCGTGGCTTGCCGAACCGAATCCATGCACGACGAGGACATGACACCATGCATGCACCACGACATGCGGATGAATACAAGACCAGCGAACTTCCGGAGTTCGTAGGCGGCACCGATCCTGAGGTTTATTTGGAGTGGGAAAGAAAAATTGAACGAATGTTTGAGTTCAAGGAGCTCAATGACGAGGTACGTTGCAAGTACGCAATCCTCAAACTTGGAAAGGAGCTTCCCTTTGGTTTGAGCGAATGAAGACGCAAAGAAGTCGTGGGAAAAGAGAAGATACGTTCGTGGGATTCCCTAAAAAGGAAACTACGAAAAGATATGTCCCGGCTACACACAAGCTAAGTCTCAGAGAAAAATTTCGACCTCACGCAAGGAAAGCTAAGTGTCGAGGAGTACATCGAGGAGTTTGAAAACTTATCCTTGATGGGAGAACTTGAAGAAAGCGAAGAATTGCGCATGTCCCGTTTCCTACGAGGTTTGAACAAAAACATTGCTAATTCCGTGGAACTCTACCCCTATTCTGACTTCGATACTTTATGCGGACTTTGCATAAAGTTGGAAAATCAAAACAAAACCAAACTCTCTAAACCCGAATTCCCACCTAAATACGGAAATACCAACTTTGGCGCGAGTTCTAGCTCGTTTCCAAAACCTGTCACCACAAGCCAGTCCGTTACTACCATTCCAAAAACCCCTACCACACCAAAAGAGACGAGCCTATCTAAAGTCCGATGTTTCAAATGTCAAGGATTTGGACATTATCAAAGTGCTTGTCCAAATCGGAGGATTGTAACGTTGCGAGAAGCCATAGCCGCCCGAGAGGAATTATTAGCCGAAGAAGAAAGAGTTGGAGACGTTTTTAACTTAGAAGCTGACGGAGAAGAAGAAGAATGCGAGGCATACAATGCCCCGAACTATGACACGAACCTTGTCCTTCGCATGTTACAAACGAAGGCAGCCCCGAGTGACGAAGAACAACGAGACCAAATCTTTCACACGAAGTGTCGTGTCGGAGAGAAATGGTGTAGCTTGATCATTGACGGTGGAAGTTGTACAAACGTGGCATCGAGCGAGATGGTCTCAAAACTCGGCTTGATCACCACGGCCCATCCTAAGCCGTATGCACTCCATTGGCTCGATGATGGAAACAAGGTGAAAGTATCAAGGCAAGTGAAGGTCGGACTCACCATGGGTTCGTATGGCGATGACATTACATGCGATGTACTACCGATGGACGCATGTCACGTGTTATTAGGAAGACCTTGGTTATTTGATCGGGACGTACTACATCGAGGGAGGAGTAATGAGTATGAGTTACGTGACAAAGGTAAAAAAATTGTTCTTAAACCTATGTCACCTCAAGCTATCCGGACGATGAGTTCGAAAAAAGTCGAAGGACCGAAGCTTACGATGTTTGCAAACGAGAGAGAAGTCGAACACGCCATTGACGATGGCGAGCGTGTTTATTTGATGATGATCAAAGAGGTCCGAAATCTTGCAACCAAATCGCAACATGAGGGAGAGATAGACGCACTATTACACGAGTTTTCGGACGTATTTCCCGAAGACTTGCCGGTAGGATTACCACCTATCCGCGGGATTGAACACCAGATTGATCTTATACCGGGAGCTCCATTACCGAACAAAGCGGCGTATCGTTGTAATCCCGAAGAAACCAAAGAACTACAACGTCAAATTGACGAACTCATGAATCACGGATATGTCCGAGAAAGTTTAAGTCCGTGTGCGGTTCCAGTTCTACTCGTACCAAAAAAAGACGGAACATGGCGAATGTGTATTGACAGTAGAGCCGTGAATAACATCACCGTCAAGTATCGGTTTCCCATCCCGAGACTAGACGACATGCTGGACGAGTTACATGGCTCGGTTATATTTTCCAAAGTTGATTTACGGAGCGGATACCATCAAATCCGCATGCGAGAGGGAGACGAATGGAAAACGGCGTTTAAAACGAAGAATGGACTTTACGAATGGGTTGTGATGCCATTCGGCCTCACCAACGCCCCGAGCACCTTTATGAGGTTGATGAACGAGGTTCTTAAACCTTTCTTGGGAAAGTTTGTTGTCGTGTACTTAGACGACATTTTGATCTACAGTCGGTCCGTAGAAGAACATCTCGAACATTTGCGGTACGTGTTTGAGACACTAAGGAAACAAAAACTTTATGGAAAACGGGAGAAGTGTACTTTCCTAGTCGAGAGTCTTGTCTTTCTCGGCTATGTTGTTTCGAAGGACGGAGTTTCGGTCGACCAAGAGAAGATTGCGGCAATCAAGTCGTGGCCGACCCCAAAGACAATCACGGAGGTACGGTCATTTCATGGCCTCGCTTCTTTTTACCGACGATTCATACGGGACTTTAGCACTATATCCAGTCCGATCACGGAGTGTCTGAAAAAGGGAACCTTTGCTTGGAACGAAACGGCCCAAAAGGCTTTTGAAAACTTAAAGGGAAAATTATGTGAAGCGCCGATTTTGACGTTACCCGATTTTTCACAACCGTTTGAGGTAGAGTGCGACGCTAGCGGAGTTGGAATCGGGCGTGCTTATTCAAAGAGGCCGTCCCATTGCCTATTTTTCGGAGAAGTTAAGTGGCGCCCGAGTGAATTATTGTACTTACGACAAGGAGTTCTATGCTATCGTAAGAGCACTCGATCATTGGAGTCATTATCTGCGTTCAAACATTTCGTCCGCATTCGGATCACGAGTCGTTGAAATACATCAACAGACAGAGTAAGCTAAGCCCGAGACATGCAAAATGGGTGGAATTTTTACAATCTTTTCACTTTTCATCCAAGTACAAAGACGGGAAGAGTAATGTAGTGGCGGATGCACTATCGAGACGGTATGCCCATCATCGATGCTAGATGTTCGTTTGTTGGGGTTCGAGACTTTGAAAGATCACTACAACGACGATTTGGACTTCGGGAAATTTTTAACCGTTGTAAAACGGCCCCGCATTTGAGGAATTTGTTTTACAGGATGGCTTTCTCTTCAAGGGGAATAAATTATGTGTGCCGAGACATACAATTCGGGAATTGCCGGTTCGGGAGGCGCACGGAGGAGGACTAGCCGGTCACTTGGCTCGACCAAGATCAGAGGTGCTAAAAGAACATTTCTTTTGGCCGAAGATGTATGGTGACGTCAAGACAATCGTGAGCAAATGCGTAACTTGTCATATGATGAAAAGTTCGTTCAAGTCGAGTACATACATGCCGTTGCCGATACCGTTACGACCGTGGGAGGATGTCTCGATGGATTTTATTGTGGCTTTACCTCGTACTCAACGAGGGAAGGACTCGATCATGGTGGTCGTCGACCGTTTTTCGAAAATGGCTCACTTTGTTGCGTGCCACAAAACCGATGATGCAAGCAACGTGGCGGACTTGTACTTAGGAGATAGTTCGTTTACACGGAGTTCCAAAAACTATCGTGTCGGATCGAGATTCCAAATTTCTGAGTTACTTCTGGAATACTTTATGGAGGAAAGTAGGTACTAAACTCCTATTCAGTACTTCACATCACCCGCAAACCGACGGACAGACCGAGGTAACTAATCGAACCTTGGGAGCATTATTACGAGGGTTGGTAAATAAAACTCAGAAAGATTGGGACGTTAAACTTGCTCATGCTGAATTCGCATACAACCGATCACCCGGTTATGCCACGGCCCATTCACCTTTTGAAGTGGTATACGGATTAAATCCGCACTTGCCATTGGACTTGATTCCCTTACCGAGCAACGAGTTGGTTCACAAAGACGCCGAAGCAAAACTCAAATCAATGGTGAAGTTACACGAAAAGATACGGGAACGGATTAAAGAAGTAAATGAAATAAACAAACGGAAGTCGAACAAAAATAAAAAGGCGAGATTATTTGATGTTGGCGACTTGGTTTGGATACATTTGAGAAAAGAAAGATTCCCAAGCAAACGGAAGAACAAATTGATGCCGAGAGCCGAGGGTCCGTACAAAATTGTGGAAAAGGTGAACGACAACGCATACAAAGTCGAACTTCCGCGAATACGGAGTACACGCGACATTCAACGTAGGTGATCTCTCACCTTATCTTGACGACGATGGCATTGCAGAATTGAGGTCAATTCCTTTCAAAGACGGAGGGAATGATACGATATCTATTATTCCAGTCGAAGAAACTCCGATAAAAATCGACATCCATGATGATGCAAATTCGCATGGCCATGCATCGTTGTACTTAGGAGAAAATGTTAAACGGATTGGAGTTACGTTGTTAATCGGAATCGGAGTGACGTAGAATTCGACGACGGATCGACCCGAAAGCATGAAGATCGGCCGAATTTATGCTTGAAAGGGACACTTTGTCTTCATATCTTTACAAAATAAAGATGTGATTCCCTCCTTACAAAACAAAGTCACAAACGGCCGAAATGCATATGGATGGAGTGAAGACTTTCTTCATCATGTCACTATCACAAATCTACACCAAATATCACTTATCGGCCGAAATGCATGCATGGGAAAGATGGTGTTTTGTTCTACTTCATGTCACCATCAAAGACCAAAATAAACTTCATGTCTCTTTCACCTAATAACACCAAGAGATTTGATATCTCAATCCTTGGATTTTCGGCCGAAATGATGTTGCTAGGAAGTTCGTTTTTTCGTTTTGTTGTATTTTCTTTCGGTTGTAAACTACTATATATAGTAGTGTTCGTTGTACTTGTAAATCATCGAGAATCATAATAAACTTTGTATTTCCTTTGAAATATACGTTGAACGAGTTCGACAAACCTTAGTTATTGTTTCGACGAGTTTCGAGATTTTAACTTTGATCAATTCTCAAAAGGTCTTGGGAAGAGATTACCCTTTTATCGAGTTATAGGTCTAGTTCGATAAAAACACACCAAACTCCGTACATCTTACTATATCACGGCCGAATCCCCTTTAATTCGTCCACCACCTTTGTAAATTTTATCCATATTGTAAACGTGATCATCTTCCATTGTGTTTATACGCATTACTTACGTAATTCGTATCAGGGAAGATTTCGGCCGATTCTTTGAAGGATCCATGAAGGATCTTTGTCCCCACTACTTTCAAAGTTTGTTTTATTTTTGTTCAAAGTCCACCATATCAAGATTGATGAAGATTTAGCTCATGTCACCATCTAGCAAATCGGCCGAAATCAAGGAGGAAGAAGACACCAAGATGTTGATCTCATTTTCTATCCTTATCAAAGACTTGCAAGAAGATATCACATGAGAAATATCTTGTCCACTACTTCAAGAACCCCACGGCCGAAATGCTAAGGAAGGAGCCAAGCTTGTGTCATTTTTCTATCTTTGTCAAAAGTCTTGATAGCTTAGTTTATTACTTGCTTGTATTTTAGCTAGATTTTTGTGATCTTGTTTGAACTCATTAGTAAGTTGTAAAGGCTATATAATAGCCTCATCCTCAACCTTGAATAATCCATCTTGAAGCTTGCAAAAACGAAATACATGTTATGTATTCTAGTTGAATGATTTTCAGCACACTTCGATTATAATTCGACGTGTTTTCGAGTTATAATTTAATCAATTCTCAATAGGTCTTGAGGAGAGATTGCCTTATCAAACTATAGGTCTAGTTTGATAATCTACTTTCATTTTATTCGTGTTTTCGCAAAGCCGAATTGCCCTACTTTCGGTTGAATATTACGAGTGTTACACAAAAACGAGTGTTGTGAGGAAATAAATATAACCGCTGCATTTTCCGGCGAATTTACGTACATCTTAATACGTAATTCGTATCATAAGTGGCATCGGAGCCCAAGGTTACTTCCTTGGCGAAATTCTCGTGGCGATTTTCCTTATTAAAACTACCTTATCATGGATTTTTCCGACGATTTCATGGAGAAACTACGTGAAGCACTACACACCATGCAAGAACCACGTTTTCAAGCAAGAAGAGGAGTATATGACGCACATTCACCGCGTCATGTGGACGAATTTAAAGTTAATGAACTTCCGGAATTTGTCGGAGGTACTAATCCCGAAGTTTACTTGGAGTGGGAGAGGAAGATTGAACGTATGTTCGACTTCAAACACCTTAACGATGAGAAACGTTGCAAATATGCAATTCTCAAGTTAGGGAAGGGCGCTTCCTTATGGTTCGAGGGTATGAAAGCACAACGAGCTCGTGCGGGAAAAGAGAAAATCCGTTCTTGGGATTCTTTGAAGAAAAAACTACGTAAAAGGTATGTCCCGACATCACATCGGTTAACCTTATACTGAAAAATTGCGGGGTTCGTACAAGGGAAACTAAGTGTGGAAGAATACATCGATGAATTTGAAGGCTTGGCCTTAATGGGAGAACTTGAAGAAAATCAAGAACAAAGAATGTCACGTTTCTTACGTGGCCTAAACCGAAACATTTCAAATACGGTGGAATTATACCCATACGGAGATTTTGACACTTTATGCGGACTATGCATAAAAATTGAAGCTCAAAACAAGTCGAAGTTTACCAAACCCGAATTCCCATACAAATTCGGAAATACTAGTGCCGGCTCAAGTTCTACTACGAAAACGACCGCACCTTTTCAAGTCCCTACCCCGGCACCAAAGGTTCCTCACGTTTCCAAGGAAACGAGCTTGGCTAAAGTACGATGCTTTAAATGTCAAGGCTTTGGTCACTATCAAAATGCATGTCCAAATAAACGGGTGGTCACTTTGAGAGAAGCTCTTGCGGTCCGAGACGAACTTTTAGTCGAGGACGAGAAGGAAGGCCTTGGTGACGTACTTAACGTGGAGGCCGAGGAAGAAAATGAAGATTGCGAGACTTATGACGCTCCGGAATATGATACTACTTTAGTGCTTCGAGCATTACATACCAAAATTATTCCAAGTGACACGGAACAAAGAGACCAGATTTTTCATTCCAAATGCAAAGTCGGAGAAAAATGGTGTAGCTTGATAATAGACGGAGGGAGTTGCACGAATGTGGCATCAAACGAGATGGTCACCAAGCTCGGGCTAACTACTATGGCTCACCCGAGACCATATGCTTTACATTGGCTCGATGATGGAAGCAAGGTGAAGGTGACGAGACAAGTACGGGTCAACTTAACTATGGGATCATACGGAGACGATGTGTTATGTGACGTACTCCCGATGGACGCATGCCACGTGCTTTTGGGACGACCGTGGATGTTCGACCGAGATGTTTTACATCGAGGTCGGAGTAATGAATATGAATTACAAGACAAAGGAAAGAAGATTGTACTCAAACCGATGTCCCCGCAAGCCATCCGTTCGATGAGTTCTAGTCGAGTGGAGAAACCGAAACTTACCATGCTTGCTAGTGAAAGAGAAATGGAACATGCCATTAATGACGGGGAGCGAGTATACTTGGTGATGTTTAAAGAGACACGGGACGAGAACATAGGAGTACAAAATGACGGAGAGCTAGATGTGTTGTTACGTGAATTTGAGGATGTTTTTCCCGAAGAATTACCGTCGGGTTTACCACCTATTCGCGGTATCGAACACCAAATTGATCTTATACCGGGAGCACCACTTCCTAATAAAGCCGCATATAGATGTAATCCCGAGGAGATGAAGGAGTTACAACGACAAGTCGAAGAGCTTTTGGACCGCGGATATGTCCGGGAGAGTTTGAGTCCGTGTGCGGTTCCGGTCTTACTTGTCCCTAAGAAAGACGGTTCTTGGCGGATGTGTGTGGATAGTCGGGCCGTGAATAATATCACCGTCAAGTATCGGTTCCCTATCCCGAGACTTGATGATATGTTAGACGAACTACATGGTTCGGTGATCTTTTCCAAAGTTGATTTACGAAGCGGATATCATCAAATCCGAATGCGAGAAGGTGACGAATGGAAGACGGCTTTCAAAACGAAAAATGGACTATATGAATGGACCGTTATGCCTTTCGGTCTTACGAATGCGCCTAGTACCTTCATGAGGTTGATGAACGAGGTACTTAAACCATTTCTGGGGAAGTTCGTGGTTGTGTATTTGGATGACATTCTAATCTATAGTCAATCACTACAAGAACATTTCGGGCACTTAAGGCTAATCTTTGAAACCTTGAGGGACCGAAAATTGTATGGAAAAAAGGAGAAGTGTTCGTTCCTAGTCGAAAGTATAGTCTTTCTCGGCTATGTCGTTTCAAAGGACGGAGTGGCGGTTGATCAAACAAAAATCGAAGCAATTAAATCTTGGCCGACCCCTACGACCGTGATGGAAGTGAGATCATTTCACGGACTTGCTTCTTTTTACCGGAGGTTTATTCGAGACTTCAGCACCATCTCAAGTCCGATAACGGAGTGTTTAAAAAAAGGACCATTTGTATGGAACGGGGCTGCCCAAGGAGCTTTCGAGAAGTTAAAGGCCAAGTTATGCGAAGCACCGATTCTAACACTACCCGATTTTTCTCAACCATTCGAAGTTGAGTGTGACGCTAGCGGAGTTGGAATTGGAGCGGTTCTTATTCAAGGTAAACGACCTATCGCTTACTTTTCGGAGAAGTTTAACGGAGCTCGGTTGAATTATTGTACTTACGATAAAGAATTCTATGCTATCGACGGCCCTTGATCATTGGAGTCATTACTTACGACGAAGCATTTTATCCTACACTCGGATCACGAATCATTAAAGTACATTAACGGGCAACATAAACTGAGTCCGAGGCATGCCAAGTGGGTGGAATTCCTACAATCATTTCACTTTTCATCCAAGTACAAAGACGGTAAAAGCAATGTCGTTGCGGATGCGTTATCTAGGAGGTATGCCTTACTTTCTACTGGAGGTTCGGTTACTTGGTTTGAAATATTGAAGGAATGCTATGAAAATGATGAGGATTTCGGAGAAATTTTTACTCGTTGCAAATCTGGTCCGTTCGGGAGTTCATGTTACAAGATGATTTCCTATTTAAAGGAAATAGGCTTTGTGTTCCAAAACAAAGCGGTTCGGGAATTATTGGTCCGGGAAGCTCACGGAGGTGGTTTAGCAGGACATTTTGGCACGGCTAAAACGTTGGAAGTACTAAAAGAACATTTCTTTTGGCCTAAAATGCTAAAAGACGTTTACAATGTTTTAAGTAAATGTGTAACATGTCACATCTCGAAGAGTTCATTCAAACCGGGATCATATATGCCTCTACCGGTTCCAGAAAGACCGTGGGAAGATGTATCCATGGACTTTATCGTCGCGTTACCCCGTACTCAACGAGGTAAAGATGCTATTATGGTGGTTGTTGATCGGTTCTCAAAGATGGCTCATTTCGTGGCTTGCCACAAAACCGACGACGCAAGCAACGTGGCCGACTTATACTTCCGAGATGTGGTTCGTTTACATGGAGTACCGAAGACTATTGTGTCGGATCGAGATTCGAAATTCCTTAGTTATTTTTGGAATACTTTATGGAGGAAAGTGGGAACGAAGCTCTTATTTAGCACTTCGCACCATACGCAAACCGATGGTCAAACTGAGGTCACAAATCGAACATTAGGAACGTTGTTGCGAGGACTTGTGAATAAAACGCAAAAGGATTGGGACGTGAAGCTTGCTCATGCGGAATTTGCCTATAACCGATCCCCTACACATGCTACGGCACATTCTCCTTTCGAAATCGTTTACGGGTTAAATCCTTATATACCCTTGGACTTGATTCCATTGCCGAAAGACGAGTTGGTACACAAAGATGCGGAGTCGAAACTTAAGTCGATGATCAAATTGCACGGACAAATACATGATCGAATCAAAGAGGTGAATCATGAATACAAACGGAAATCCAACAATCACAGAAAACCGAGACTATTCGAAGTAGGCGACTTGGTTTGGGTACACTTAAGAAAAGAGAGATTTCCGAGCAAACGCAAGAACAAACTTATGCCGAGGGCCGAGGGACCTTACAAAATCGTGGGAAAAGTGAACGACAACGCGTATAAAGTAGAACTTCCGGGCGACTATGGGGTGTGATACGATATCTAATATTCCAGTCGGAGAATCTCCAATAAAAATCGACATCCAGGATGATGCAAATTCGCATGGCCATGCATCATTATATTTGGGAGAAAAGAATACGCGACTTGGAGTTACGTTGTTAATCGGAATCGGAATAACGTAGAATTCGACGACGGAATCGGTCCGAAAGCATGAGAAAATCGGCCATATCATGCTTGAAAGGGACATATCTTGACTTCATATCTTTACAAAATAAAGATGTGATTCCCTCCTTCCCCACCTTGTCACAAACGGCCGAACCAAATGGATGGAGTGAAGATTTTCTTCATCATGTCACTATCCCTCATTTCATTATCACCATGTAGTTCCAAGAAGGAGAATATCACAAATCTTCACCAAATAAGGTGGGATCGGCCGAAATGCATGCATGGGAAGAGTGGTGTCTTGTTCTACTTCATGTCACCATCAAAGACCAAAATAACTTCATGTCTCTTTCACCTAATAACACCAAGAGATTTGATATCTCAATCCTTGGATTTTCGGCCGAAATGATGTTGCTAGGAAGTTCGTTTTTTTCGTTTTGTTGTATTTTCTTTCGGTTGTAAACTACTATATATAGTAATGTTCGTTGTACTTGTAAATCATCGAGAATCATAATAAACCTTGTATTTCCTTTGAAATATATGTTGAACGAGTTCGACAAACTTTAGTTATTGTTTCGACGCGTCTCGAGATATTAACTTGATCAATTCTCAAAAGGTCTTGGGAAGAGATTACCTTTTATCGAGTTATAGGTCTAGTTCGATAAAACACACCAAACTCCGTACATCACACTACCTCACGGCCGAACACCATCAACTTTCGGCCACCCTTAGCAAAATTCAAGTGATACTTTGTTACTTGTTAACCTTCCGTTGTGTTTTATACGTATTACTTACGTAATTCGTATCATAAGTGGTATCGAGACATTTGTCTCACGGTTCTCGACATCATCAAGAAGATGGCATTCACCGATGAAGAAGTAGCACAACTACGTGACGTTCTTCATGGCTTGCCGAGCCCAGAATCCATGCACGACGAGGACATGACACCATGCATGCACCACGACATGCGGATGAATACAAGACCAGCGAACTTCCGGAGTTCGTAGGCGGCACCGATCCTGAGGTTTATTTGGAGTGGGAAAGAAAAATTGAACGAATGTTTGAGTTCAAGGAGCTCAATGACGAGGTACGTTGCAAGTACGCGATTCTCAAACTTGGAAAGGGAGCTTCCCTTTGGTTTGAGCGAATGAAGACGCAAAGAAGTCGTGCCGGAAAAGAGAAGATACGTTCGTGGGATTCCCTAAAAAGGAAACTACGAAAAAGATATGTCCCGGCTACACACAAGCTAAGTCTAGATCAAAAATTTCTGACCTCACGCAAGGAAAGCTAAGTGTCGAGGAGTACATCGAGGAGTTTGAAAACTTATCCTTGATGGGAGAACTGGAAGAAAGCGAAGAATTGCGCATGTCCCGTTTCCTACGAGGTTTGAACAAAAATATTGCTAATTCCGTGGAACTCTACCCCTATTCTGACTTCGATACTTTATGCGGACTTTGCATAAAGTTGGAAAATCAAAACAAAACCAAACTCTCTAAACCCGAATTCCCACCTAAATACGGAAATACCAACTTTGGCGCGAGTTCTAGCTCGTTTCCAAAACCTGTCACCACAAGCCAGTCTGTTACTACCATTCCAAAAACCCCTACCACACCAAAAGAGATGATACGAATTACGCAAGTAATACGTATAAAACACAACGGAAGGTTAACAAGTAACAAAGTATCACTTGAATTTTGCTAAGGGTGGCCGAAAGTTGATGGTGTTCGGCCGTGAGGTAGTGTGATGTACGGAATTTGGTGTGTTTTTATCGAACTAGACCTATAACTCGATAAAAGGGTAATCTCTTCCCAAGACCTTTTGAGAATTGATCAAAGTTAGAATCTCGAAACTCGTCGAAACAATAACTAAGGTTTGTCGAACTCGTTCAACGTATATTTCAAAGGAAATACAAAGTTTATTATGATTCTCGATGATTTACAAGTACAACGAACACTACTATATATAGTAGTTTACAACCGAAAGAAAATACAACAAAACGAAAAAAACGAACTTCTTAGCAACATCATTTCGGCCGAAAATCCAAGGATTGAGATATCAAATCTCTTGGTGTTATTAGGTGAAAGAGACATGAAGTTTATTTTGGTCTTTGATGGTGACATGAAGTAGAACAAAACACCATCCTTCCCATGCATGCATTTCGGCCGATCCCACCTTATTTGGTGTAGATTTGTGATAGTGACATGATGAAGAAAGTCTTCACTCCATCCATATGCATTTCGGCCGTTTGTGACTTTGTTTTGTAAGGAGGGAATCACATCTTTATTTTGTAAAGATATGAAGACAAAGTGTCCCTTTCAAGCATGTTTCGGCCGATCTTCATGCTTTCGGGTCGATCCGTCGTCGAATTCTACGTCACTCCGATTCCGATTAACAACGTAACTCCAATCCGTTTAACATTTTCTCCTAAGTACAACGATGCATGGCCATGCGAATTTGCATCATCATGGATGTCGATTTTTATCGGAGTTTCTTCGACTGGAATAATAGATATCGTATCATTCCCTCCGTCTTTGAAAGGAATTGACCTCACCCCGCAATGCCATCGTCGTCAAGATAAGGTGAGAGATCACCTACGTTGAATGTCGCGTGTACTCCGTATTCGCCGGGAGTTCGACTTTGTATGCGTTGTCGTTCACCTTTTCCACAATTTTGTACGGACCCTCGGCTCTCGGCATCAATTTGTTCTTCCGCTTGCTTGGGAATCTTTCTTTTCTCAAATGTATCCAAACCAAGTCGCCAACATCAAATAATCTCGCCTTTTATTTTTGTTCGACTTCCGTTTGTATATTTCATTTACTTCTTTAATCCGTTCCCGTATCTTTTCGTAACTTCACCATTGATTTGAGTTTTGCTTCGGCGTCTTTGTGAACCAACTCGTTGCTCGGTAAGGGAATCAAGTCCAATGGCAAGTGCGGATTTAATCCGTATACCACTTCAAAAGGTGAATGGGCCGTGGCATAACCGGTGATCGGTTGTATGCGAATTCGGATGAGCAAGTTTAACGTCCCAATCTTTCGAGTTTTATTTACCAACCTCGTAATAATGCTCCCAAGGTTCGATTAGTTACCTCGGCCTCGTCTGTCTCTGCTTATGGGTGATGTGAAGTACTTGAATAGGAGTTTAGTACCTACTTTCCTCCATAAAGTATTCCGTAGTAACTCGAAATTTGGAATCTCGATCGACACGATAGTTTTGGAACTCCGTAAACGAACTACTTCGGAAGTACAAGTCCGCCACGTTGCTTGCATCATCGGTTTTGTGGCACGCGACAAAGTGAGCCATTTTCGAAAAACGGTCGACGACCACCATGATCGAGTCCTTGCCTCGTTGAGTACGAGGTAAAGCCACAATAAAATCCATCGAGACATCCTCCCACGGTCGTAACGGTATCGGCAACGACATGTATGTACTCGACTTGAACGAACTTTTCATCATGTGACAAGTTACGCATTTGCTCACGATTGTGCTGACGTCACCATACATTTTCGGCCAAAAGAAATGTTCTTTTAGCACCTCTACAGTCTTGGTCGAGCCGAAGTGACCGGCTAGTCCTCCTCCGTGCGCCTCCCGAACCAGTAATTCCCGAATTGTATGTCTCGGCACACATAATTTATTTCCTTTAAAAAGAAAGCCATCCTGTAAAACAAATTCCTCGTACGGGGCCGTTTTACAACGGTTAAAAATTTCCCCGAAGTCCAAATCGTCGTTGTAATGATCTTTCAAAGTCTCGAACCCCAACAAACGAACATCTAGCATCGACAGTAAAGCATACCGTCTCGATAGTGCATCCGCCACTACGTTACTCTTCCCGTCTTTGTACTTGGATGAAAAGTGAAAAGATTGTAAAAATTCCACCCATTTTGCATGCCTCGGGCTTAGCTTACTTTGTCCGTTGATGTATTTCAACGACTCATGATCCGAATGCAGCACGAAATGTTTCGAACGTAGATAATGACTCCAATGGTCGAGTGCTCTTACGATAGCATAGAACTCCTTGTCGTAAGTACAATAATTCACTCGGGCGCCACTTAACTTTTCCGAAAAATAGGCAATGGGACGGCCTCTTTGAATAAGCACTGCCCCGATTCCAACTCCGCTAGCGTCGCATTCTACCTCAAACGGTTGTGAAAAATCGGGTAACGTCAAAATCGGCGCTTCACATAATTTCCCCTTCAAATTTTCAAAAGCCTTTTGGGCCGTCTCGTTCCAAGCAAAGGTTCCCTTTTTCAGACACTCCGTGATCGGACTGGATATAGTGTCAAGTCCCGTATGAATCGTCGGTAAAAAGAAGCGAGGCCATGAAATGACCGTACCTCCGTGATTGTCTTTGGGGTCGGCCACGACTTGATTGCCGCGATCTTCTCTTGGTCGACCGAAACTCCGTCTTTCGAAACAACATAGCCGAGAAAGACAAGACTCTCGACTAGGAAAGTACACTTCTCCCGTTTTCCATAAAGTTTTGTTCCTTAGCGTCTCAAACACGTACCGCAAATGTTCGAGATGTTCTTCTACGGACCGATCAGATCAAAATGTCGTCTAAGTACACGACAACAAACTTTCCCAAGAAAGGTTTAAGAACCTCGTTCATCAACCTCATAAAGGTGCTCGGGCGTTGGTGAGGCCGAATGGCATCACAACCCATTCGTAAAGTCCATTCTTCGCTTTAAACGCCGTTTTCCATTCGTCTCTCTCGCATGCGATTTGATGGTATCCGCTCCGTAAATCAACTTTGGAAAATATAACCGAGCCATGTAACTCGTCCGGCATGTCGTCTAGTCTCGGGATGGGAAACCGATACTTGACGGAGATCTTATTCACTGCTCTACACACAATACACATTCGCCATGTTCCGTCTTTTTTTGGCACAAGTAGAACTGGAACCGCACACGGACTTAAACTTTCTCGGACATATCCGTGATTCATGAGTTCATCAATTTGACGTTGTAGTTCTTTGGTTTCTTCGGGATTACAACGATACGCCGCTTTGTTCGGTAATGGAGCTCCCGGTATAAGATCAATCTGGTGTTCAATCCCGCGGATAGGTGGTAATCCTACCGGCAAGTCTTCGGGAAATACGTCCGAAAACTCGTGTAATAGTACATCTATCTCCTCCTCATTTTGCGATTTGGTGGCCAGATTTCGGACCTCCTTGATCATCATCAAGTAAACACGTTCGCCATCGTCAATGGCGTGTTCGACTTCTTTCTCGTTTGCAAACATCGTAAGTTTCGGCCCTTCGACTTTTTTCGAACTCATCGTCCGGATAGCTTGAGGTGACATAGGTTTAAGAACAATTTTTTTACCTTTGTCACGTAACTCATACTCATTACTCCTCCCTCGATGTAGTACGTCCCGATCAAATAACCAGGGTCTTCCTAATAACACGTGACATGCGTCCATCGGTAGTACATCGCATGTAATGTCATCGCCATACGAACCCATGGTGAGTCCGACCTTCACTTGTCTTGATACCTTCACTTTGTTCCCATCATCGAGCCAATGGAGTGCATACGGCTTAGGATGGGCCGTGGTGATCAAACCGAGTTTTGAAACCATCTCGCTTGATGCCACGTTTGTACAACTTCCTCCGTCAATGATCAAGCTACACCATTTATCTCCGACACGACACTTCGTGTGGAAGATTTGGTCCCGTTGTTCTTCGTCACTTGGGGCGGCCTTCGTTTGCAACATGCGAAGGACAAGGTTCGTGTCATAGTTCGGGGCATCGTATGCCTCGCATTCTTCTTCTTCTTCGTCAGCTTCTAAGTTAAAAACGTCTCCAACTCTTTCTTCTTCGGCTAATAATTCCTCTCGGGCGGCTATGGCTTCTCGTAATGTCACAATCCTCCGATTCGGACAAGCACTTTGATAGTGTCCAACTCCTTGACATTTGAAACATCGGACTTTAGATAGGCTCGTCTCTTTTGGTGTGGTAGGGGTTTTTGGAATGGTAGTAACGGACTGGCTTGTGGTGACAGGTTTTGGAAACGAGCTAGAACTCGCGCCAAAGTTGGTATTTCCGTATTTAGGTGGGAATTCGGGTTTAGAGAGTTTGGTTTTGTTTTGATTTTCCAACTTTATGCAAAGTCCGCATAAAGTATCGAAGTCAGAATAGGGGTAGAGTTCCACTAATTAGCAATATTTTTGTTCAAACCTCGTAGGAAACGGGACATGCGCAATTCTTCGCTTTCTTCAAGTTCTCCCATCAAGGATAAGTTTTCAAACTCCTCGATGTACTCGACACTTAGCTTTCCTTGCGTGAGGTCGAAATTTTTCTACAGACTTAGCTTGTGTGTAGCGGGACATATCTTTTCGTAGTTTCCTTTTAGGGAATCCCACGAACGTATCTTCTCTTTTCCTACGACTTCTTTGCGTCTTCATTCGCTCAAACCAAAGGGAAGCTCCCTTTCCAAGTTTGAGAATCGCGTACTTGCAACGTACCTCGTCATTGAGCTCCTTGAACTCAAACATTCGTTCAATTTTTCTTTCCCACTCCAAATAAACCTCAGGATCGGTGCCGCCTACGAACTCCTAAGTTCACGGTCTTGTATTCATCCGCATGTCGTGGTGCATGCATGGTGTCATGTCCTCGTCGTGCATGGATTCTGGGCTCCGGCAAGCCACGGAGAACGTCACGTAGTTGTGCTACTTCTTCATCGGTGAATGCCATCTTCTTCAGTGATGTCGAGAACTGTGAGACAAGTGTCTCTGATACCACTTATGATACGAATTACGCAAGTAATACGTATAAAACACAACGGAAGGTTAACAAGTAACAAAGTATCACTTGAATTTTGCTAAGGGTGGCCGAAAGTTGATGGTGTTCGGCCGTGAGGTAGTGTGATGTACGGAATTTGGTGTGTTTTTATCGAACTAGACCTATAACTCGATAAAAGGGTAATCTCTTCCCAAGACCTTTTGAGAATTGATCAAAGTTAGAATCTCGAAACTCGTCGAAACAATAACTAAGGTTTGTCGAACTCGTTCAACGTATATTTCAAAGGAAATACAAAGTTTATTATGATTCTCGATGATTTACAAGTACAACGAACACTACTATATATAGTAGTTTACAACCGAAAGAAAATACAACAAAACGAAAAAAACGAACTTCCTAGCAACATCATTTCTTCCGAATATCCAAGGATTGAGATATCAAATCTCTTGGTGTTATTAGGTGAAAGAGACATGAAGTTTATTTTGGTCTTTGATGGTGACATGAAGTAGAACAAAACACCATCCTTCCCATGCATGCATTTCGGCCGATCCCACCTTATTTGGTGTAGATTTGTGATAGTGACATGATGAAGAAAGTCTTCACTCCATCCATATGCATTTCGGCCGTTTGTGACTTTGTTTTGTAAGGAGGGAATCACATCTTTATTTTGTAAAGATATGAAGACAAAGTGTCCCTTTCAAGCATGTTTCGGCCGATCTTCATGCTTTCGGGTCGATCCGTCGTCGAATTCTACGTCACTCCGATTCCGATTAACAACGTAACTCCAATCCGTTTAACATTTTCTCCTAAGTACAACGATGCATGGCCATGCGAATTTGCATCATCATGGATGTCGATTTTTATCGGAGTTTCTTCGACTGGAATAATAGATATCGTATCAAGAGACGAGCCTATCTAAAGTCCGATGTTTCAAATGTCAAGGATTTGGACACTATCAAAGTGCTTGTCCGAATCGGAGGATTGTGACGTTACGAGAAGCCATAGCCGCCCGAGAGGAATTATTAGCCGAAGAAGAAAGAGTTGGAGACGTTTTTAACTTAGAAGCTGACGAAGAAGAAGAATGCGAGGCATACGATGCCCCGAACTATGACACGAACCTTGTCCTTCGCATGTTGCAAACGAAGGCCGCCCCAAGTGACGAAGAACAACGGGACCAAATCTTCCACACGAAGTGTCGTGTCGGAGATAAATGGTGTAGCTTGATCATTGACGGTGGAAGTTGTACAAACGTGGCATCAAGCGAGATGGTTTCAAAACTCGGTTTGATCACCACGGCCCATCCTAAGCCGTATGCACTCCATTGGCTCGATGATGGGAACAAAGTGAAGGTATCAAGACAAGTGAAGGTCGGACTCACCATGGGTTCGTATGGCGATGACATTACATGCGATGTACTACCGATGGACGCATGTCACGTGTTATTAGGAAGACCCTGTGATACGAATTACGTAAGTAATACGTATAAAACACAACGGAAGGTTAACAAGTAACAAAGTATCACTTGAATTTTGCTAAGGGTGGCCGAAAGTTGATGGTGTTCGGCCGTGAGGTAGTGTGATGTACGGAGTTTGGTGTGTTTTATCGAACTAGACCTATAACTCGATAAAAGGTAATCTCTTCCCAAGACCTTTTGAGAATTGATCAAGTTAATATCTCGAGACGCGTCGAAACAATAACTAAAGTTTGTCGAACTCGTTCAACATATATTTCAAAGGAAATACAAGGTTTATTATGATTCTCGATGATTTACAAGTACAACGAACACTACTATATATAGTAGTTTACAACCGAAAGAAAATACAACAAAACGAAAAAACGAACTTCCTAGCAACATCATTTCGGCCGAAAATCCAAGGATTGAGATATCAAATCTCTTGGTGTTATTAGGTGAAAGAGACATGAAGTTATTTTGGTCTTTGATGGTGACATGAAGTAGAACAAGACACCACTCTTCCCATGCATGCATTTCGGCCGATCCCACCTTATTTGGTGAAGATTTGTGATATTCTCCTTCTTGGAACTACATGGTGATAATGAAATGAGGGATAGTGACATGATGAAGAAAATCTTCACTCCATCCATTTGGTTCGGCCGTTTGTGACAAGGTGGGGAAGGAGGGAATCACATCTTTATTTTGTAAAGATATGAAGTCAAGATATGTCCCTTTCAAGCATGATATGGCCGATTTTCTCATGCTTTCGGACCGATTCCGTCGTCGAATTCTACGTTATTCCGATTCCGATTAACAACGTAACTCCAAGTCGCGTATTCTTTTCTCCCAAATATAATGATGCATGGCCATGCGAATTTGCATCATCCTCGATGTCGATTTTTATTGGAGATTCTCCGACTGGAATATTAGATATCGTATCATTCCCTCCGTCTTTGAAAGGAATTGACCTCACCCGCTATGCGATCTTCGTCAAGATAAGGTGAGAGTTGACCTACGTTGAATGTCGCGTGTACTCCGTATTCGCCCGGAGTTCGACTTTGTATGCGTTGTCGTTCACCTTTTCCACAATTTTGTACGGACCCTCGGCTCTCGGCATCAATTTGTTCTTCCGATTGCTTGGGAATCTTTCTTTTCTCAAATGTATCCAAACCAAGTCGCCAACATCAAATAATCTCGCCTTTTTATTTTTGTTCGACTTCCGTTTGTATATTTCATTTACTTCTTTAATCCGTTCCCGTATCTTTTCATGTAACTTCACCATTGATTTGAGTTTTGCTTCTGCGTCTTTGTGAACCAACTCGTTGCTCGGTAAGGGAATCAAGTCCAATGGCAAGTGCGGATTTAATCCGTATACCACTTCAAAAGGTGAATGGGCCGTGGCATAACCGGGTGATCGGTTGTATGCGAATTCAGCATGAGCAAGTTTAACGTCCCAATCTTTCTGAGTTTTATTTACCAACCCTCGTAATAATGCTCCCAAGGTTCGATTAGTTACCTCGGTCTGTCCGTCGGTTTGCGGGTGATGTGAAGTACTGAATAGGAGTTTAGTACCTACTTTCCTCCATAAAGTATTCCAGAAGTAACTCAGAAATTTGGAATCTCGATCCGACACGATAGTTTTTGGAACTCCGTGTAAACGAACTATTTCTCGGAAGTACAAGTCTGCCACGTTGCTTGCATCATCGGTTTTGTGGCACGCGACAAAGTGAGCCATTTTCGAAAAACGGTCGACGACCACCATGATTGAGTCCTTGCCTCGTTGAGTACGAGGTAAAGCCACAATAAAATCCATCGAGACATCCTCCCACGATCGTAACGGTATCGGCAACGGCATGTATGTACTCGACTTGAACGAACTTTTCATCATGTGACAAGTTACGCATTTGCTCACGATCAGGCCGACGTCACCATACATTTTCGCCAAAAGAAATGTTCTTTTAGCACCTCTACAGCTTTGGTCGAGCCGAAATGACCGCTAATCCCCCTCCGTGCGCCTCCCGAACCAAGAATTCCCGAATTGTATGTCTCGGCACACATAATTTATTTCCCTTGAAAAGAAAGTCATCCTCAGAAACAAATTCCTCAGACGGGGCCGTTTTACAACGGTTAAAAATTTCCCGAAGTCCAAATCGTCGTTGTAATGATCTTTCAAAGTCTCGAACCCCAACAAACGAACATCTAGCATCGACGAAAGCATACCGTCTCGATAGTGCATCCGCCACTACATTACTCTTCCCGTCTTTGTACTTGGATGAAAAGTGAAAAGATTGTAAAAATTCCACCCATTTTGCATGCCTCGGGCTTAGCTTACTTTGTCCGTTGATGTATTTCAACGACTCATGATCTGAATGCGCACGAAATGTTTCGAACGTAGATAATGACTCCAATGGTCGAGTGCTCTTACGATAGCATAGAACTCCTTGTCGTAAGTACAATAATTCACTCGGGCGCCACTTAACTTCTCCGAAAAATAGGCAATGGGACGGCCTCTTTGAATAAGCACTGCCCCGATTCCAACTCCGCTAGCGTCGCATTCTACCTCAAACGGTTGTGAAAAATCGGGTAACGTCAAAATCGGCGCTTCACATAATTTTCCCTTTAAGTTTTCAAAAGCCTTTTGGGCCGCTTGCTCCAAGCAAAGGTTCCTTTTTCGACACTCCGTGATCGGGCCGATATAGTGCTAAAGTCCCGTATGAATCGTCCAAAATGAAGCGAGGCCATGAAATGACCGTACCTCCGTGATTGTCTTTGGGGTCGGCCACGACTTGATTGCCGCGATCTTCTCTTGGTCGACCGAAACTCCGTCTTTCGAAACAACATAGCCGAGAAAGACAAGACTCTCGACTAGGAAAGTACACTTCTCCCGTTTTCCATAAAGTTTTTGTTCCCTTAGCGTCTCAAACACGTACCGCAAATGTTCGAGATGTTCTTCTACGGACCGATCAGATCAAAATGTCGTCTAAGTACACGACAACAAACTTTCTCAAGAAAGGTTTTAGAACCTCGTTCATCAACCTCATAAAGGTGCTCGGGCGTTGGTGAGGCCGAATGGCATCACAACCCATTCGTAAAGTCCATTCTTCGTTTTAAACGCCGTTTCCATTCGTCTCCTCTCGCATGCGGATTTGATGGTATCCGCTCCGTAAATCAACTTTGGAAAATATAACCGAGCCATGTAACTCGTCCAAAGATGTCGTCTAGTCTCGGGATGGGAAACCGATACTTGACGGTGATGTTATTCACGGCTCTTGTCAATACACATTCGCCATGTTCCGTCTTTTTTGGCACAAGTAGAACTGAACCGCACACGGACTTAAACTTTCTGACATATCCGTGATTCATGAGTTCATCAATTTGACGTTGTAGTTCTTTGGTTTCTTCGGGATTACAACGATACGCCGCTTTGTTCGGTAATGGAGCTCCCGTATAAGATCAATCGGTGTTCAATCCCGCGGATAGGTGGTAATCCTACCGCAAGTCTTCGAAATACGTCCAAAACTCGTGTAATAATACGTCTATCTCTTCCTCATGTTGCGATTTTGTGGCAAGATTTCGGACTTCTTTGATCATCATCAAATAAACACGCTCGCCATCGTCAATGGCGTGTTCGACTTCTTTCTCGCTTGCAAACATCGTAAGTTTTCGCCCTTCGACTTTTTCGAACTCATCGTCCGGATAGCTTGAGGTGACATAGGTTTAAGAACAATTTTTTACCTTTGTCACGTAACTCATACTCATTACTCCTCCTCGATGTAGTACGTCCCGATCAAATAACCGTGGTCTTCCTAATAACACGTGACATGCGTCCATCGGTAGTACATCGCATGTAATGTCATCGCCATACGAACCCATGGTGAGTCCGACCTTCACTTGTCTTGATACCTTCACTTTGTTCCCATCATCGAGCCAATGGAGTGCATACGGCTTAGGATGGGCCGTGGTGATCAAACCGAGTTTTGAAACCATCTCGCTTGATGCCACGCTTGTACAACTTCCACCGTCAATGATCAAGCTACACCATTTATCTCCGACACGACACTTCGTGTGGAAGATTTGGTCCCGTTGTTCTTCGTCACTTGGGGCGGCCTTCGCTTGCAACATGCGAAGGACAAGGTTCGTGTCATAGTTCGGGCATCGTATGCCTCGCATTCTTCTTCTTCGTCACTTCTAAGTTAAAACGTCTCCAACTCTTTCTTCTTCGGCTAATAATTCCTCTCGGGCGGCTATGGCTTCTCGTAACGTCACAATCCTCCGATTCGGACAAGCACTTTGATAGTGTCCAAATCCTTGACATTTGAAACATCGGACTTTAGATAGGCTCGTCTCTTTTGGTGTGGTAGGGTTTTTGGAATGGTAGTAACTGATCGCTTGTGGTGACAGTTTTGGAAACGAGCTAGAACTCGCGCCAAAGTTGGTATTTCCGTATTTAGGTGGGAATTCGGGTTTAGAGAGTTTGGTTTTGTTTTGATTTTCCAACTTTATGCAAAGTCCGCATAAAGTATCGAAGTCAGAATAGGGGTAGAGTTCCACGGAATTAGCAATATTTTTGTTCAAACCTCGTAGGAAACGGGACATGCGCAATTCTTCGCTTTCTTCCAGTTCTCCCATCAAGGATAAGTTTTCAAACTCCTCGATGTACTCCTCGACACTTAGCTTTCCTTGCGTGAGGTCAGAAATTTTTCTACAGACTTAGCTTGTGTGTAGCCGGGACATATCTTTTTCGTAGTTTCCTTTTAGGAATCCCACGAACGTATCTTCTCTTTTCCTACACGACTTCTTTGCGTCTTCATTCGCTCAAACCAAAGGGAAGCTCCTTTCCAAGTTTGAGAATCGCGTACTTGCAACGTACCTCGTCATTGAGCTCCTTGAACTCAAACATTCGTTCAATTTTTCTTTCCCACTCCAAATAAACCTCGGGATCGGTGCCGCCTACGAACTCCTAAGTTCACGGTCTTGTATTCATCCGCATGTCGTGGTGCATGCATGGTGTCATGTCCTCGCTGCATGGATTCTCGGCTCCGCAAGCCACGAAGAACGTCACGTAGTTGTGCTACTTCTTCATCGGTGAATGCCATCTTCTTCAGTGATGTCGAGAACTGTGAGACAAATGTCTCTGATACCACTTATGATACGAATTACGTAAGTAATACGTATAAAACACAACGGAAGGTTAACAAGTAACAAAGTATCACTTGAATTTTGCTAAGGGTGGCCGAAAGTTGATGGTGTTCGGCCGTGAGGTAGTGTGATGTACGGAGTTTGGTGTGTTTTATCGAACTAGACCTATAACTCGATAAAAGGTAATCTCTTCCCAAGACCTTTTGAGAATTGATCAAGTTAATATCTCGAGACGCGTCGAAACAATAACTAAAGTTTGTCGAACTCGTTCAACATATATTTCAAAGGAAATACAAGGTTTATTATGATTCTCGATGATTTACAAGTACAACGAACACTACTATATATAGTAGTTTACAACCGAAAGAAAATACAACAAAACGAAAAAAACGAACTTCCTAGCAACATCATTTCGGCCGAAAATCCAAGGATTGAGATATCAAATCTCTTGGTGTTATTAGGTGAAAGAGACATGAAGTTATTTTGGTCTTTGATGGTGACATGAAGTAGAACAAGACACCACTCTTCCCATGCATGCATTTCGGCCGATCCCACCTTATTTGGTGAAGATTTGTGATATTCTCCTTCTTGGAACTACATGGTGATAATGAAATGAGGGATAGTGACATGATGAAGAAAATCTTCACTCCATCCATTTGGTTCGGCCGTTTGTGACAAGGTGGGGAAGGAGGGAATCACATCTTTATTTTGTAAAGATATGAAGTCAAGATATGTCCCTTTCAAGCATGATATGGCCGATTTTCTCATGCTTTCGGACCGATTCCGTCGTCGAATTCTACGTTATTCCGATTCCGATTAACAACGTAACTCCAAGTCGCGTATTCTTTTCTCCCAAATATAATGATGCATGGCCATGCGAATTTGCATCATCCTGGATGTCGATTTTTATTGGAGATTCTCCGACTGGAATATTAGATATCGTATCACCCTGGTTATTTGATCGGGACGTACTACATCGAGGGAGGAGTAATGAGTATGAGTTACGTGACAAAGGTAAAAAAATTGTTCTTAAACCTATGTCACCTCAAGCTATCCGGACGATGAGTTCGAAAAAAGTCGAAGGGCCGAAACTTACGATGTTTGCAAACGAGAAAGAAGTCGAACACGCCATTGACGATGGCGAACGTGTTTATTTGATGATGATCAAAGAAGTCCGAAATCTTGCCACAAAATCGCAACATGAGGAAGAGATAGACGTATTATTACACGAGTTTTCGGACGTATTTCCCGAAGACTTGCCGGTAGGATTACCACCTATCCGCGGGATTGAACACCAGATTGATCTTATACCGAGCTCCATTACCGAACAAAGCGGCGACGTTGTAATCCCGAAGAAACCAAAGAACTACAACGTCAAATTGATGAACTCATGAATCACGGATATGTCCGAGAAAGTTTAAGTCCGGTGCGGTTCCAGCTTCTACTTGTGCCAAAAAAGACGGAACATGGCGAATGTGTATTGACAGAGAGCCGTGAATAACATCACCGTCAAGTATCGGTTTCCCATCCCGAGACTAGACGACATGCCGGACGAGTTACATGGCTCGGTTATATTTTCCAAAGTTGATTTACTGAGCGGATACCATCAAATCCGCATGCGAGAGGGAGACGAATGGAAAACGGCGTTTAAAACGAAGAATGGACTTTACGAATGGGTTGTGATGCCATTCGGCCTCACCAACGCCCGAGCACCTTTATGAGGTTGATGAACGAGGTTCTAAAACCTTTCTTGGGAAAGTTTGTTGTCGTGTACTTAGACGACATTTTGATCTACAAATGGTCCGTAGAAGAACATCTCGAACATTTGCGTACGTGTTTGAGACGCTAAGGGAACAAAACTTTATGGAAAACGGAGAAGTGTACTTTCCTAGTCGAGAGTCTTGTCTTTCTCGGCTATGTTGTTTCGAAGACGGAGTTTCCGACCAAGAGAAGATCGCGGCAATCAAGTCGTGGCCGACCCCAAAGACAATCACGGAGGTACGGTCATTTCATGGCCTCGCTTCGCTTTACCGACGATTCATACGGGACTTTAGCACTATATCCAAATTTCGATCACGAGTGTCTCAAAAGGGAACCTTTGCTTGGAACGAAACGGCCCAAAAGGCTTTTGAAAACTTAAAGGGAAAATTATGTGAAGCGCCGATTTTGACGTTACCCGATTTTTCACAACCGCTTGAGGTAGAATGCGACGCTAGCGGAGTTGGAATCGGGCGTTGCTTATTCAAAGAGGCCGTCCCATTGCCTATTTTTCTGAGAAGTTAAGTGGCGCCCGAGTGAATTATTGTACTTACGACAAGGAGTTCTATGCTATCGTAAGAGCACTCGACCATTGGAGTCATTATCTACGTCAAACATTTCGTGGCCGCATTCGGATCATGAGTCGTTGAAATACATCAACGGACAAAGTAAGCTAAGCCCGAGGCATGCAAAATGGGTGGAATTTTTACAATCTTTTCACTTTTCATCCAAGTACAAAGACGGAAGAGTAATGTAGTGGCGGATGCACTATCGAGACGGTATGCTTTATCACGATGCTAGATGTTCGTTTGTTGGGGTTCGAGACTTTGAAAGATCATTACAACGACGATTTGGACTTCGGGAAATTTTTAACCGTTGTAAAACGGCCCCGCACGAGGAATTTGTTTTACAGATGGCTTTCTTTTCAAGGGAAATAAATTATGTGTGCCGAGACATACACGGGAATTCTTTGGTTCGGGAGGCGCACTGAGGGGGATTAGCCGGTCATTTCGGCTCGACTAAAATCAGAGGTGCTAAAAGAACATTTCTTTGGCCGAAAATGTATGGTGACGTCAAGACAATCGTGAGCAAATGCGTAACTTGTCACATGATGAAAAGTTCGCTCAAGTCGAGTACATACATGCCGTTGCCGATACCGCTACGATCGTGGGAGGATGTCTCGATGGATTTTATTGTGGCTTTACCTCGTACTCAACGAGGCAAGGACTCAATCATGGTGGTCGCCGACCGCTTTTCAAAATGGCTCACTTTGTCGCGTGCCACAAAACCGATGATGCAAGCAACGTGGCGTACTTGTACTTCCGAGAAATAGTTCGCTTACACGGAGTTCCAAAACTATCGTGTCGGATCGAGATTCCAAATTTCGAGTTACTCGAATACTTTATGGAGGAAAGTAGGTACTAAACTCCTATTCAAGATTTCACATCACCCGCAAACCGACGGATGCACCGAGGTAACTAATCGAACCTTGGGAGCATTATTACGAGGGTTGGTAAATAAAACTCGTAAAGATTGGGACGTTAAACTTGCTCATGCCGATTCGCATACAACCGATCACCCTTATGCCACGGCCCATTCACCTTTGAAGTGGTATACGGATTAAATCCGCACTTGCCATTGGACTTGATTCCTTACCGAGCAACGAGTTGGTTCACAAAGACGCGAAGCAAAACTCAAATCAATGGTGAAGTTACATGAAAAGATACGGAACGGATTAAAGAAGTAAATGAAATATACAAACGGAAGTCGAACAAAAATAAAAAGGCGAGATTATTTGATGTTGGCGACTTGGTTTGATACATTTGAGAAAAGAAAGATTCCCAAGCAAACTAAGAACAAATTGATGCCGAGAGCCGAGGGTCCGTACAAAATTGTGGAAAAGGTGAACGACAACGCATACAAAGTCGAACTCCCGGCGAATACGAGTACACGCGACATTCAACGTAGGTGATCTCTCACCTTATCTTGACGACGATGGCATTGCGTAATTGAGGTCAATTCCTTTCAAAGACGGAGGGAATGATACGATATCTAATATTCCAATGAGAATCTCCAATAAAAATCGACATCCAGATGATGCAAATTCGCATGGCCATGCATCATTATATTTGGGAGAAAAGAATACGCGACTTGGAGTTACGTTGTTAATCGGAATCGGAATAACGTAGAATTCGACGACGGAATCGGTCCGAAAGCATGAGAAAATCGGCCATATCATGCTTGAAAGGGACATATCTTGACTTCATATCCTTACAAAATAAAGATGTGATTCCCTCCTTCCCCACCTTGTCACAAACGGCCGAACCAAATGGATGGAGTGAAGATTTTCTTCATCATGTCACTATCCCTCATTTCATTATCACCATGTAGTTCCAAGAAGGAGAATATCACAAATCTTCACCAAATAAGGTGGGATCGGCCGAAATGCATGCATGGGAAGAGTGGTGTCTTGTTCTACTTCATGTCACCATCAAAGACCAAAATAACTTCATGTCTCTTTCACCTAATAACACCAAGAGATTTGATATCTCAATCCTTGGATTTTCGGCCGAAATGATGTTGCTAGGAAGTTCGTTTTTTTTCGTTTTGTTGTATTTTCTTTCGGTTGTAAACTACTATATATAGTAATGTTCGTTGTACTTGTAAATCATTGAGAATCATAATAAACCTTGTATTTCCTTTGAAATATATGTTGAACGAGTTCGACAAACTTTAGTTATTGTTTCGACGCGTCTCGAGATATTAACTTGATCAATTCTCAAAAGGTCTTGGGAAGAGATTACCTTTTATCGAGTTATAGGTCTAGTTCGATAAAACACACCAAACTCCGTACATCACACTACCTCACGGCCGAACACCATCAACTTTCGGCCACCCTTAGCAAAATTCAAGTGATACTTTGTTACTTGTTAACCTTCCGTTGTGTTTTATACGTATTACTTACGTAATTCGTATCAGGGTGCACGCCACTTTTAACGTGGGCGATCTATCTTCTTACCTTGACGACGAGGGAATCACTGAATTGAGGTCAATTCCTTTCAAAGGGGGAGGGGATGATGCGATTACGGCATCTCCAAACGAAGTAAGCGAAGTAAGAATCGACGTAGGAGACAATACCAAGTTGCATGCACATGCACCTACGTACTTTGGTGAGAAAACATCCGCGGAAATTGGAACGATCTTAATAATCGGAACCGGGATAACTTAGACGTATCAAAACATGCATTACGTATGCATGTCCATGCATACAAAATCGGCCACATTAGGGGGAAGATTTCGGCCGATTCTTTGAAGGATCCATGAAGGATCTTTGTCCCCACTACTTTCAAAGTTTGTTTTATTTTTGTTCAAAGTCCACCATATCAAGATTGATGAAGATTTAGCTCATGTCACCATCTAGCAAATCGGCCAAAATCAAGGAGGAAGAAGACACCAAGATGTTGATCTCATTTTCTATCCTTATCAAAGACTTGCAAGAAGATATCACATGAGAAATATCTTGTCCACTACTTCAAGAACCCCACTACGAAATGCTAAGGAAGGAGCCAAGCTTGTGTCATTTTTCTATCTTTGTCAAAAGTCTTGATAGCTTAGTTTATTACTTGCTTGTATTTTAGCTAGATTTTTGTGATCTTGTTTGAACTCATTAGTAAGTTGTAAAGGCTATATAATAGCCTCATCCTCAACCTTGAATAATCCATCTTGAAGCTTGCAAAAACGAAATACATGTTATGTATTCTAGTTGAATGATTTTCAGCACACTTCGATTATAATTCGACGTGTTTTCGAGTTATAATTTAATCAATTCTCAATAGGTCTTGAGGAGAGATTGCCTTATCAAACTATAGGTCTAGTTTGATAATCTACTTTCATTTTATTCGTGTTTTCGCAAAGCCGAATTGCCCTACTTTCGGTTGAATATTACGAGTGTTACACAAAAACGAGTGTTGTGAGGAAATAAATATAACCGCTGCATTTTCCGGCGAATTTACGTACATCTTAATACGTAATTCGTATCACAAGCATCCATTGGAATCACATCACATAATATCTCATCGTGATATTGCTAATCCGACCCGAACTTGCTTCGAGAGTTGAAACACACGGGTTCCATCAGAGACTATGTGGTGGAATTCACCACGCTGATACTTGAACTACCCGACTTACAAGAGAAGAATAAGTTATTCTTCGTTGTATTGCGGCGTTGAAACCTCTGTCTCGTCTACTCCGTCGAAAACGGTGGTAGGGACATCGCCTTTATCGAAAAATGGCCTTACTGGAAATTCTTCAATGGGGATAAACCTTAGATCGAAGGTCGGTGGCGGGGCGTCGAAGGATTGGTGGTAAGATGGGGATTTGGACCTTCGATTGAAATATTTTCTGAATTTTTGCCAATCTGTAATTTTAGGCTTACGTTGTTGTGAACGGGACTGTTTCAATTTTTGCCACCAGAAGGCGGCGCTACCGCGGAGGCGCTTTGTCACCAGCGAAACGCGGCGGTTGATTGGGGCAGCCTTGAAGTCCGCATGCTCCTCACAAGCATGGAGCCAATCCATGCACGCATCTGGATTACTAGATCCGTGGAACTCCGGTATGCTGCGGAATTTAGCCAAGAAATCAATATCGTTGGCGTTGTCTCTGCGTCTTGCTTGCTTATTTTGCTCCGATAAGCCGTTTAGTGCGTAACCGAGTTTGATCGAGAAATCGAGATCGGAAAAATCCATAACAAGAATCAAGAGATAGTTCTTCACAAGAAATCGTTGAATAAATCGCCCAAGGAGATGACCCTGGGCTCCGATACCACTTATGATACGAATTACGTATGAAAATGGACGTAAACTCGTATGGAATGCAGCGGAAATATAGTTGATCCTCACAACACTCGAATATGTGTAACACTCGTAAGAAATAACCGAAAGTAGGGCAATTCGGCTTACGTAAACAAGAACAATATGAATGATTTATCAAACTAGACCTATAGTTTGATAAGGTAATCTTTCCTCAAGACCTATTGAGAATCGATTAGATTAAAACTCGAAAACACGTCGAATTATAATCAAGGGTTCGATGAAAAGCATTCACCAAGAAAACACAAGTGTGTTCTTATTTCTTCAACATACATTACTTCATACAAACATGAACAAGACTACTTATAGAAGTGTAGTCTTCTAAACAACTAAGGGATGAAAACAAGATCACATGATCTTGAAATGAAAAACAAAACATCAAGATAAAATACAATGGAATCAAATCAAAGGGAGGGGGAATCACATAATAAAATGATTATAAGCCACCCCACATAACATGCAAGTCTAATCATGACATATGAGGGGAGGAAAAACAACAAAAAATAAAAAAAATCAGCAATAATGGTCATTTGATGGCTGTCGGACACGGCCCGTGCCGATCGGCACGGCCGCGGCAGCATGTGCGGGCGCACATGTTCGGCAGGACTCGACCGTGTCGCCTGGCACGGTCGGGTTGGTCGGACAGCGGGAATTTACTATCCGGAAGAGTGTGACTCGGCAGTGTCGCCTGACACGGTCGGGTTGTGTCGGCACGGGCCGTGTCGGACGACACGGTCGGGTTCGGTCGGCAGCGAGATTTCACTATCCAGGACATCTCGGCACGGGCCGTGTCGGACGACATGGTCGGGTCCGGTCGGTAGTGCTCGGCCAGTTCCGGCAGGTGGTGATTTTTCCGGCAGGTGGTGAATTTTCCGGCAGGTTGGATATTTTCCGGCATATTGAACATTTTTCCGGCAGGTTGGATGTCGACCTTCCGGCATAGCATGACACGGGCCGCTGAGACCGATACTCCACGTCTTATGTCCGTTTTCTCGCCTAAATACATAGTAGTCCGTGCATGGCGTGTAGTAAGGTCATTTATATCGATCCTTACTTCGTCTTCTTCGTTCATATCAAATGATTCCGTATCATCCCCTCCCCCTTTAAAGAGAATTATCCTCAATTCCAAAATCCCTTCGTCATCAAGATAATTCACTAAAGCCTCTACGTATTTGATCTCGAAAATGTCCGCAGTGCGTACATGGCCCAAAATCTTGAGACGATAGGTAGTGGGGGGCCCTCGAGAATCACCAACAAAATAACTATCATTATTAATAAAATAATAATAATTACTCCGCCCGGTAATACCGATATCATGACATGAGTGGACATCTGAAATGGGACGCACGACTCAATTCCACGAATTGGCGGCAAACCCGATGGCAATTCTTCAGGAAAGACGTCCGCGAACCCATGTAATAAGTCGGCCACTGTATCCTCGTTTTTTGCTGCCACAAAATCATCTCGAGTCTCCTTTATCACCAGCATGTAAACACGCTCACCACTTTCCATAGCGTGTTCAACTTCCCTTTCGCTAGGGAACATGGTGAGGTTCGGTTTTTCCCCTCGTTTGGCACTCATGGAACGGATAGCTTGGGCTAACATCGGCTTCAACACGATCTTCTTTCCTTTATCTCGCAACTCGTATTCGTTGCTCCTTCCGCGATGTAAAACATCCCTATCAAATAACCAAGGGCGTCCTAAAAGCACGTGACAAGCATCCATTGGAATCACATCACATAATATCTCATCGTGATATGAACCCATTGCTAATCCGACCCGAACTTGCTTCGAGAGTTGAAACACACGGGTTCCATCAGAGACTACGTGGTGGAATTCACCACGCTGATGCTTGAACTACCCGACTTACAAGAGAAGGATAAGTTATTCTTCGTTGTATTGCGGCGTTGAAACCTCTCTCTCGTCTACTCCGTCGAAAACGGTGGTAGGGACATCGTCTTTATCGAAAAATGGCCTTGCTGGAAATTCTTCGATGGGGATAAACCTTAGATCGAAGGTTGGTGGCGGGGCGTCGAAGGATTGGTGGTAAGATGGGGATTTGAACCTTCGATTGAAATATTTTCTGAATTTTTGCCAATCTGTAATTTTAGGCTTACGTTGTTGTGAACGGGACTGTTTCAATTTTTGCCACCAAAAGGCGGCGCTACCGCGGAGGCGCTTTGTCACCAGCGAAACGCGGCGGTTGATTGGGGCAGCCTTGAAGTCCGCATGTTCCTCACAAGCATGGAGCCAATCCATGCACGCATCTGGATTACTAGATCCGTGGAACTCCGGTATGCTGCGGAATTTAGCCAAGAAATCAATATTGTTGGCGTTGTCTCTGCGTCTTGCTTGCTTATGTTGCTCCGGTAAGCCGTTTAGTGCGTCACTGAGTTTGATCGAGAAATCGAGATCGGAAAAATCCATAACAAGAATCAAGAGATAGTTCTTCACAAGAAATCGTTGAATAAATCGCCCAAGGAGATGACCCTGGGCTCCGATACCACTTATGATACGAATTACGTATGAAAATGGACGTAAACTCGTATGGAATGCAGCAGAAATATAGTTGATCCTCACAACACTCGAATATGTGTAACACTCGTAAGAAATAACCGAAAGTAGGGTAATTCGGCTTACGTAAACAAGAACAATATGAATGATTTATCAAACTAGACCTATAGTTTGATAAGGTAATCTTTCCTCAAGACCTATAGAGAATCGATTAGATTAAAACTCGAAAACACGTCGAATTATAATCAAGGGTTCGATGAAAAGCATTCACCAAGAAAACACAAGTGTGTTCTTATTTCTTCAACATACATTACTTCATACAAGCATGAACAAGACTACTTATAGAAGTGTAGTCTTCTAAAGAACTAAGGGATGAAAACAAGATCACATGATCTTGAAATGAAAAACAAAACATCAAGATAAAATACAAAGGAATCAAATCAAAGGGAGGGGGAATCACACAACAAAATGATTATAAGCCACCCCACATAACATGCAAGTCTAATCATGACATGTGAGGGGAGGAAAAACAACAAAAAATAAAAAAAAATCAGCAATAATGGTCATTTGTCGGGTCAGTTTGACACGCCCGCGTGCCGACGGGCACGGCCATGCGGCATGTGCGCGCACATATTCGGCGAGACTCGACCGTGTCGCCCGCACGGCCGGGTTGGTCGGACAAAGGGGAATTTACTATCCTAAGAGTGTGACTTTGGCCGTGTCGCTCGACACGGTCGGGTTGTGTCGGCAGACGGCCGTGTCTGACGACATGGTCGGGTTCGCCAATGAGATTTCACTATCCAGACATCTCGACGGCCGTGGTTTGACGACACGGCCGGGTCCTAAGGGCGTGCTCGGCGATTCCTAGTGGTGAATTTTCCTACAGTTGGATATTTTCCGCATATTGAACATTTTTCCTACAGTTGGATGTCGACCTTCCAGACAAAGATGACACGGCCGCTGAGACCGATACTCCACGTCTTATGTCCGTTTTCTCGCCTAAATACATAGTAGTCCGTGCATGGCGTGTAGTAAGGTCATTTATATCGATCCTTACTTCGTCTTCTTCGTTCATATCAAATGATTCCGTATCAAATGGATATTACAAGAAACACCAAGACTACTTATAGGGATGTAGTCCTCTACAATAACTTAAAGAAAGCAAAAGAAAGGATTACATGATCTTTGAAAAACCAAACAAATCAAGATAAAAAATAAAGGAGAACATAAAATCAACACAAATCACAAATTAAGGGAACAAAATCCTTAAGAAAAGGTTAAAGAAAGAAAATAGAAGACAAACCAATACACACAAGTGTATAAAATAAAAGGGGCGGCGGAGTGACACGGGCCGTGTCGCTTGACACGACCGTGGTGGCAGATTCTACCGAATATGGACGAGCGGGACTCGACCGTGTTGCCTGGCACGGTTGTGTTGGACGGGCAGCAGGTTTTGGTTATCCGGAAGAGTTCGACATGGGCCGTGTCGCCTGACACGACCGGGTTCGGCAGGAAGCAAGTTTTGTTCTTCCGGCACAGCATGATACAAATTACGTATAAAGACGGACGTAAATTCGCATGTAATTGCAGCGGAAATATTTTTATCCTTACAACACTCGAATATGGGTAACACTCGTTAGAAAACAACCGAAAGTAGGGCAATTCGGCTTACATAAACAAGAACAATATGAAAGTGATTTATCAAACTAGACCTATAGTTTGATAAGTCAATCTTTCCTCAAGACCTATTGAGAATCGATTAAATTACAACTCGAAGACGCGTCGAATTATAACAAAGGTTTTGCTGAAAATCATTCAACAAGAAGTAATACAAAGTGTATTTCGTTTTTTTTTTTCATTCAAGATGCTTTCAAAAGGTTGAAGATGAGGCCTATAAATAGCCATTACAAGATCAAACAAGATCAAACTAAAAATCAAGCAAATATTAAACTAATATATCAAGACTTTGACAAAGAAAGAAAACAACAACAAGCTTGGCTTCTTCCTTGCATTTCGGCCATGGGGTAGCTCAAAGGAGGAGACAAAATCTTTCCCATGTGATATCCTTTTGTAAGACTTTGACAAGGATTGAAAATGGAAGCACTTCTTGGCATCTTCTTCCTTCTTGTTCGGCCGAGTTAGGTGGTGTGGAGTGAGCCAAATCTCCTTATCTTTGATTATCTTGTGGTGGACTTTGAAAATGAAAAGCAAACTTGAAAGTAGAGAGGACAAAGATCCTCATGGATCTCCAAACACAATCGGCCGAAATCTCCCCCTAATGTGGCCGATTTTGTGATACGAATTACGTATGAAAATGGACGTAAACTCGTATGTAATGCAGCGAAAATATAGTTGATCCTCACAACACTCGAATATGTGTAACGCTCGTAAGAAATAACCGAAAGTAGGGCAATTCGGCTTACATAAACAAGAACAATATGAATGATTTATCAAACTAGACCTATAGTTTGATAAGGTAATCTTTCCTCAAGACCTATTGAGAATTGATTAGATTAAAACTCGAAAACGCGTCGAATTATAATCAAGGTTTCGATGAAAAGCATTCACCAAGAAAACACAAGTGTATTCTTATTTCTTCAACATACCATGTTTCATACAAGCATGAACAAGACTACTTATAGAAGTGTAGTCTTCTAAACAACTAAGGGATGAAAACAAGATCACATGATCTTTTTTTTTTTTTTTGGGAAAAGTCAATTGCATAAATAAAATAAGAGTGGCCAAGAGAGGCTGGCCAATACCCGACAACCATATAGAATGGTGCACCAAACAACGTAACAAAGAGCAAAAGAAGGAAAACTAAGCCTACGAACAAATGGCTACCAAAGCTACAAAGCCTAGAAAGATACAAACAAAAGAGGAACTACCAAGCTATCCTCCAAATACGACGAAGAGCCACAATAGATAGAGAACGAGCGAGCCATCTATGAGAGATAATATCACGAACAAGACCTATCCCCTGGAAAGTAACCGAATGAGGATCTCGACGGCTCTGGCCAAACCTCCTCTCGTTCCTCTCCTGCCAAATCAAATAGACCAACGCAGCAAGAAGAATACGGTAAGCCACGTTGATCACGTGCTTACCTCTCCACCTTCTAGCAGCCCACAATACCCCCGAGCTCCACACAGAATGGGGCCAACGAAAGCGAACGGCCCTCCTAGCAATAGAAATACACCTCCTAGAATAAGGGCACTGAAAGAAAAGGTGGGAGTGCGTCTCTACCGCCATACCACAAAGAACACAAATCCCATCAATATGTCAAGCCAAGGCTTATCCATAGTCGATAACCGCTCCCGAATAGCCAACCGAGGATGAAAGAGTGTCTCGGGATCTTTACCTGTCCGTTCAAGTGTGGAGCCCAAGGAACAGGGGCGAATAACCTCTCGAGGAACCGAAGAGCAAGAGGATGAAAAATCCCCGAACTAAGCGGTCTCCATAAAACGCGATCCCGACCCCCATTAATATGTGGCAAAGGTATAATGCAAAAGCTCGGGCCTATCCGCCACCTGGACACTCCCAAGAACCTCAACAATAACCGAATCAAGCCTAGCACCCACGTCGATGCCGACCACGAGGAGCTCTAGGAACAATGCCTAATCACACCCATAGAATGCCAGGGTCCGACCACAAGAAGAAGGATGAGCCATCTCCAATGGAATACCGAAATGCTCCCATAACAAGGGGACGCAGCTTTAAGCCGACGCCAATACCAAGCGTAAGGTGAGAAACACTAAGGTTCCAAAAAGAACACCGCAACTTAAAAGTCCGAACCCAATTAACCTGCACAGAGCGATTAGAGCCCGTGATAAGAGCCGGATATGACGAGCCATCGCCGATTCTGGAGCCTCAACGGAATGATGCCACGGCCCCCACAATCCACATCCAAGCAAACCTTAGCCTGTGCCACCTTGGCCGTGCCCGAATCATGAGAACCTCGCCGAGGAACCGCTGATACGTTTCTCAATCAAAGAGAGAACGCCTTAGGCAAAATAAAACTACCACCAATAAATATGTAAAGAAGATAAGACAGAGCGAATAAGCCGGCACCGACTGCCATGGAAAGAGCAAGATTAGCCCACGAACTCGCACGACCATCAATCGAATCAATCAAAGGGGAACACATAGCAATTGTCGCCTTTGAAGTAATCAAGGGAACTCCCAAATACCTCACAGAAGTCGACCTAGTAAACCCTAACAACCGCTGAACCGCCCCCGCACCTGAGCACTAGCTGATAGAAAGATATTACTAGGGGTGTATTTCGAACTGAACGTTCGTGAAAATTTCACGAAAATGTTCGGTCAATGTTCAGTTCGTGTTCGGTTCGGTCAAATTCGAACAGTTCGCGAACATGTTTGTTACACACACGAACCGAACATGAACAAAATAATATATGTTCGTTAGTTCACGAACAGTTCGCGAACAAATGTTTTTTTATATATTTATTAATAATTTTACAATAATTAATAAATATAATTAATAATTTTTATAATAATTAATAAATATATATATACAAAATAAAACCTACCATTCCAAAATCCTTAATTTCTAAATCTATCTTCTCTTTTTATTTTATTAATTATTATTGCTTTTACTTTATTTTTTTTTTTCTTTTTTTAGAACACAAACGAACAAACGAACGATCAAAACGAACGAACAATCGAACGCTAACGAACGAACACGAAATATGTGAAATTTTAACGAACCGAACACGAACAAGTGGTTTGCAATTTTACCGAACACGAACACGAACCGAACGAACCGAATCCTTAACGAACGAACGTTCGTTAAAGTCACCGTTCGGTTCGTTCGGTTCGAAATACACCCCTAGATATTACTCTTACTCGGGTTGGCCCGGAGCCCAGAAAGGGAAGCAAAGATCTCAATACTTTTCTTCAGAACACCGACAGAGACAACATCAGGATTACAGAAAAGGAGGAGGTCATCGGCAAAAGCAAGCATGAAGGTGCGTGTTGCCAAACACTTCCAGTGGAATCTGAACCCCGGAGTCTGAGCGATCTCATGGGCGATAATACCATGGAGGACCTCCATAACAATAACAAACAGATACGGAGAGATAGGGTCACCCTGCCTCAGCCCCCTACGGCCCCTAAAGATACCCTCAGCATCCCCATTCAAGGAGATCGAGTAAGCCGGAGTGGTGATACACTCCCTGACCCAAGCAATAAACGTCTGGTGGAACCCCATACATTGCAGAGCAATCAAAACAAATTCCCATTCAACAAAGGTCGTAAGCTTTCATAAGATCAACCTTAAAGACACACCGACTGCATCCTCTTTGCCCATAACCATGAAGAAGCTCCCGGGCGAGAAGGATATTATCACTAATCCTTCTCCCGTGAATAAAAGTCGTCGAGCTGGATCAATCAAGGAATCAAGGCTATCACGCATACGATGGACCATAATCTTAGAAATAGCCTTATATAAAAGGTTACAACAAGAAATCGGTCTAAAGTCAGACATGCTCCTCGGCAAAGCAACTTTAGGAACAAGAGATATAAGGGAAGTATTGATCTGCCTGACGAATTGACCCGAGGAGAAAAAATGTTTAATAGCGTAAGTAATCTCACCCCCAGATCACATGATCTTGAAATGAAAAACAAAACATCAAGATAAAATACAAAGGAATCAAATCATAGGGAGGGAATCACACAATAAACATAGTTATAAGTCACCCCACATAACATGTAAGTCTAATCATGACATGTGAGGGAAGGGAAAACAATAAAACACTCAAAAAAATCAGCAATAATAGAAGTTGGCTGGCTCTCGGACACGGGTCGTGCCGATTGGCACGGTCGCGGCTGCATGTGCGGTCGCAACATGTTCGGCAGGACTCGACCGTGTTGCCTGGCACGGTTGGGTTGGTCGGACAACGAGAATTCACTATCCGGAAGAGTGTGACACGGCCGTGTCGCCTGACACGGTCGGGTTCGGTCGGCAGCGAGATTTCACTATCCGGGACATTTCGGCACGGGCCGTGTCGGACGACACGGCCGAGTTCGGTCGGCATCGAAATTTCACTTTCCGGCACAGCATGACACAGGCCGTGTCATATGACACGTCCGAGACCGAGACTCTACGTCTTATGTCCGTTTTCTCGCCTAAATACGTAGTGATCCGTGCATGGCGTGTTGTAAGGTCATTTACGTCGATCCTTACTTCGTCTTCTGCATTTGTATTAATTGATTCCGTATCATCTCCTCCTTCTTTAAAAGAAATTGTCCTCAATTCCGAAATTTCGTCATCATCGATGTAAGGCGAAAGGTCCCCAACATTAAAGGTTGCATGAATCCCATAATCTCCTGGGAGTTCTAATTTGTATGCGTTGTCGTTCACCTTTGCGATTACTTTAAACGGTCCCTCCGCTCGCGGCATTAATTTGTTCTTACGTTTATTTGGAAATTGCTCTTTCCTCAAATGCAACCAAACCAAATCACCAACTTCGAACAACCTCGGACTTCTTTGTTTGTTCGACTTTCTTTTGTAAGCCTCATTTATTTCCTTGATTCGATTACGTACTTGCCCGTGTAATTTCATCATCGATTTCAGTTTTGATTCCGCATCCTTGTGCACTAACTCGTCACTTGGCAATGGAATTAGATCTAATGGCATGTACGGATTTAGTCCGTAAACTACTTCGAACGGAGAGTGTGTCGTGGCATGAGTAGGAGAACGATTATAAGCGAACTCCGCATGTGCAAGTTTCAAGTCCCAATCCTTTTGTGTCTTGCTCACAAGACCACGTAGTAAAGTGCCCAACGTTCGATTGGTTACCTCGGTTTGACCGTCCGTTTGTGGATGATGTGACGTGCTAAAAAGTAGTTTGGTCCCCACCTTTCTCCACAAGGTGTTCCAAAAATAGCTAAGGAATTTTGAGTCCCGATCCGAAACAATCATTTTTGGAACCCCATGCAATCGTACGATTTTTCGAAAATACAAATCGACGACGTTACTCGCGTCGTCCGTCTTGTGGCAAGCCACAAAGTGAGCCATCTTCGAAAATCGGTCTACGACAACCATAATAGCATCTCTCCCTCGTTGAGTATGAGGCAAAGCAACAATAAAATCCATTGAGACATCTTCCCACGGTCTTTCCGGAATCGGCAAAGGCATGTATACTCCCGGTTTGAACGAACTTTTAGCAATATGGCATGTTACACACTTATTAATTATGTCGTGTACATCCACTTGCATCTTCGGCCAATGAAAATGCTCTTTAAGGACCGCCAACATTTTAGCCGAACTAAAATGACCGGCCAAGCCTCCACCGTGAGCTTCCCGAACTAACAATTTCCGAATCGGGTGTTTGGGTAAACATAGGCGATTTCCTTTGAAAAGGAATCCTTCTTGCAACGTAAACTCTCCAAATGGGCCCGATTTACACCGAATGAAAACCTCACCAAAATTCACATCTCCATCATAACACTCCTTCAATGCTTCGAACCCAAGCAACAGAATGTCAAGAGTAGAGAGCAAGGCATACCGTCTAGACAAAGCATCCGCCACAACGTTGCTCTTGCCATCTTTGTACTTCGATGAAAAGTGGAATGATTGCATGAATTCCACCCATTTAGCATGTCTCGGACTCAACTTTTGTTGTCCGTTAATATATTTTAAAGACTCATGATCCGAATGTAGGATGAAATGTTTCGGCCGAAGGTAATGGCTCCAATGATCAAGAGCTCTCATTGGACTTAACCCCCGCCTTAGTCCTATCCCTCTAGTTTCGCCATCTTAGCGCTTCCTCTCCAGCAAGAAAACTACTGCGCGTCCGCTAGCTTCGCGCTAGCGCATCCGTTGCTTGTTGCTAGCGCGCTTGTCCGTTGCTTGTTCCCTCTCACAATGGCATAGAACTCCTTGTCATAAGTACAATAGTTGAGTCGAGCCCCACCCAATTTCTCCGAGAAATATGCAATTGGTCGCCTCCCTTGGACGAGGACCGCCCCAATACCCACTCCACTTGCGTCACATTCTACCTCGAAAGGTTGCGAAAAGTCGGGTAAATCCAAGATAGGTGCTTCACACATTTTCGCCTTCAATTTTTCAAACGCCCCTTAGGCAGCCCTGATACGAATTCTTACTTGTGATGTGAATTCGCTATCGATACAGCGGAAACTGTTTTTGACGAGCGGAAGCTATCGGCAAGAAACTGTCGGGAACTGGTAACAACGGCTCGCTACAGCAGTAACACAGACTAGCGGCACGCACTCGTGACATGAAAGGATGACGGCAACTCGATACAGCAACAAGACAGGAACTTGACAAAATGTAAAAGACTTGATGCAGACCACTTCCAATCAGCAACACTCGAAATAGCACGTTTCGGGTGGATACGAGTTGCAACAGGAAATAAGTTCAGAGAATCGAACAATACGCGACTACTGAACAAGAATGAACTGTATCGAAAACCAAACAGAATATTGAAACAGGACAGAAATAGTTGTTTTTATCGAATTAGACCTATAATTCGACAAAGAGATTTCTCCTCAAGACCTATTGAGAATCAATTCGATTAATACACGAAAACGCGTCGAATAAAAACCAAGTTTTGATTAAAAGCATTCACCAGGGAAAACACAAAGTGTGTTCTTATTTTTTCAACCTTCAATTCTCTTCGTTACAACTCTACTGCCACTATTTATAGGCAAAAGTAGCCTGACAAGATAATCTAAACTATTACAAGCTGATCTTAAAATAAGGAAAAGATAATAAAAGTTCCCCCATGTCACTTGCATACAAAAGTAAAAGCTGGACCTTGTCTCCAAGTTGAAAGTTGATAGCCGCCTTTTGTCAAGAATCCTGCTGTTTTTGTAAGAAAAAGCTGAACATTCTTTTATTGTTTAGTTACCACTTGGACCTCCTCCCTCCCAAGATGCAAGTTGTCTTTTGTTTAAGTTACTCCAACTCCAATTATCAAGGTAACTCCGTGCCTTGTTTCTGTTTTCTCGCCTAAGTATGTTGGAGTGCGGTCGAGGTGCTTTACGTCAATTCTTACTTCGTCTTCTTCGCTTGGAGTAGTCAGTTTCGTATCATTCCCTCCTTCTTTAAAAGGAATTGTCCTCAATTCTGTAATCCCATCGTCGTCAAGATAAGGAGATAGATCACCTATGTTGAAAGTAGCATGCACTCCATAATCGCCCGGAAGTTCTAATTTGTAAGCATTGTCGTTCACCTTCACAACTATTCTAAATGGCCTCTCAGCTCGTGGCATTAACTTGTTCTTACGCTTACTCGGGAATCGTTCCTTCCTCAAATGTAACCAAACTAAATCTCCAACCTCGAATAGTCTCGGCTTTCTTTGCTTGTTCGACTTTCTTTTATATGTCTCGTTTATTTCCTCGATTCGATTCCGCACCTGTTCGTGTAATTTCATCATTGATTTTAGTTTCGACTCTGCATCCTTATGCACTAATTCGTCACTTGGTTGTGGAATTAGATCTAGCGGTATGTAAGGATTCAGCCCGTAAACTACTTCAAATGGAGAGTGTGCCGTGGCATGAGTAGGAGATCGATTATAAGCAAACTTCGCATGTGCCAGTTTTAGATCCCAGTCCTTTTGTGTTTTGCTTACCAAACCTCGCAACAGCATTCCCAGTGTTCGATTAGTCACTTCAGTTTGTCCGTCTGTTTGAGGATGATGTGAAGTACCAAACAAAAGCTTGGTTCCCACCTTTCTCCACAATGTGTTCCAAAAGTAGCTTAGAAACTTCGAGTCCCGGTCCGAAACAATAGTTTTTGGGACTCCATGTAACCGTACCACCTCTCGAAAATACAAGTCAGCAACATTACTCGCATCGTCGGTTTTGTGACAAGCCACAAAATGAGCCATCTTTGAAAAACGATCGACAACAACCATAATCGCGTCTCTACCTCGTTGTGTTCGTGATACGAATTCTCACTTGTGATGCGAATTCGGTATCGATACAGCGGAAGACTTTTTGAAGCGCGGAAGCTATCGGCAAGAAACTGTCGGGAACTGATGACAACAGTTCGCTACAGCGGTAATAAAGACTAGCAGCACGTACTCGCTACAGGAATGTATGATGGAAGCTCGATACAGCAACAAGACAGGAATTTGGTCCAAATGAAAAGACTCGAATGTGCCACTCCCAAACAAAGGACACTCGAGACAAGACGCTTGCTCAAGCGAATTTAAGATGAAAACACGTTCAAGGATCGAACAACACTTTATACGAAATATTGAGCAAGTATAAAATCAGACGAAAAATAAATCTAATATCGAAACAAGGTATAAACAGATGTTTTATCAAATTAGACCTATAATTTGATAAAGTGATTTCTCCTCAAGACCTATTGAGAATCAATCAGATTAGTATTCGAAACGCGTCGAATAAAAACCAAGTTTTGATGAAAAGCATTCACCAGGGAAAAACACAAAGTGTTCTCAATTCTTCAACATTCAATAATAATCCCATTACAACTCTACTGCCACTATTTATAGGCAAAAGTGGCCTGACAAAATACTTAAACTATTACAAGCTGTTCTCTAAAATAATGAAAGGATAATAAAAGGTTCTTCAGGTCACTTGTTGACAAAAATAAAAGCTGGGTCTTTGTCTCCAAGTTGTTTGCTGACAGCCGCCCTTTTTGCCAAGAATCCTGCTGCTTTATAAGAGAAAACTGAACATCCTTTTATTTGTTTAGTTGCCACTTGATCCTTTTTCCCTACCCAAGATGCTATTTGTCTTTTGTTTAAGTTACTCCAATTCCGACTATCAAGGTAACTCCGTGCCTCGTTTCTGTTTTCTCGCCTAAGTAGGTTGTAGTGTGGTCGAGGTGTTTTACGTCAATTCTTACTTCATCTTCTTCGCTTGGAGTAGTCGGCTTCGTATCATTCCCTCCTTCTTTAAAAGGAATTGTCCTCAATTCCGCAATCCCGTCGTCGTCAAGGTAAGGGGATAGATCACCTACGTTGAAAGTAGCATGCACTCCGTAATCACCCGGAAGTTCCAACTTGTAAGCATTGTCATTCACCTTCGCAATTATTTTAAATGGTCCCTCAGCTCGTGGCATTAGCTTGTTCTTACGCTTACTCGGGAATCGTTCCTTCCTCAAATGTAACCAAACTAAATCTCCAACCTCGAATAGTCTCGGCTTTCTTTGCTTATTCGACTTCCTTTTGTATGCCTCGTTTATTTCCTTGATTCGATCCCGCACCTGCTCGTGCAATTTTATCATTGATTTTAGTTTTGACTCCGCATCCTTATGCACCAATTCGTTGCTTGGTAGTGGAATTAGATCTAGCGGCATGTAAGGATTCAACCCGTAAACTACTTCAAATGGAGAGTGTGCCGTGGCATGAGTAGGAGATCGATTATAAGCAAACTCCGCATATGCCAGTTTCAGATCCCAGTCCTTTTGTGTTTTGCTCACCAAGCCTCGCAACAGCGTCCCCAGTGTTCGATTCGTTACTTCAGTTTGTCCGTCGGTTTGAGGATGATGCGAAGTACTAAATAAAAGCTTTGTTCCCACCTTTCTCCACAAGGTGTTCCAAAAGTAGCTTAGAAACTTTGAGTCCCGGTCCGAAACAATAGTTTTCGGAACTCCATGTAATCGCACCACCTCTCGGAAATACAAGTCAGCAACATTACTCGCATCATCGGTTTTGTGACAAGGAACAAAATGAGCCATTTTTGAAAAACGATCGACAACCACCATAATCGCATCCTTACCTCGTTGGGTTCGAGGCAAAGCCACAATGAAATCCATTGAGACATCTTCCCATGGCCTCTCCGGAATCGGCAAAGGTGTGTAGACTCCTGGTTTGAACGAGCTTTTCGCAACATGGCACGTCACACATTTACTGATTATATTATTAACATCCCCCTGCATCCTTGGCCAGTAAAAATGTTCCTTAAGCACTTCTAATGTCTTGGCCGAACCGAAGTGGCCAGCCAAACCTCCCCCATGAGCCTCTCGAACCAGCAATTCTCGAATCGTGTGCCTTGGTAGACAAAGACGATTTCCCTTAAAAAGAAAGCCCTCCTGTATCGAAAATTCTCCCACCGGGCCAGGTTTGCACAGGGCGAAGGTCTCGCCAAAATCCGCATCACCTTCGTAATACTCTTTTACTGTATCGAATCCAAGCAAACGAACATCAAGAGTGGCGAGTAAGGCATAACGCCTAGACAATGCATCTGCCACAATATTGCTCTTGCCATCCTTATACTTTGACGAGAAGTGAAATGATTGTAAGAATTCCACCCACTTCGCATGTCTGGGACTTAACTTGTGCTGTCCGTTAATATACTTCAAGGATTCATGGTCCGAGTGTATGATAAAATGCTTTGGCCGCAGATAGTGACTCCAATGATCTAGAGCCCTCACAATAGCATAAAACTCTTTGTCGTACGTACAATAATTGAGACGAGCACCGTTTAATTTCTCTGAAAAATAAGCAATAGGTCGCTTTCCCTGAATGAGAACCGCTCCAATGCCCACTCCGCTAGCATCACATTCTACCTCAAACGGTTGCGAAAAATCGGGTAATGCTAAGATTGGTGCTTCGCACAACTTCGCCTTCAAATTTGCAAATGACTCCTGAGCAGCCCGGCTCCAATTAAACGTGCCCTTCTTCAAACATTCGGTTATTGGGCTTGCAATGGTACTGAAGTCTCGAATGAATCTTCGGTAAAATGAAGCTAGTCCATGGAACGATCTAACCTCCGTCACTGTAGTGGGAACCGTCCAGGACTTAATTGCTTCGATCTTCGCTTGATCGACCGACACTCCATTCTTTGAAACAATATAGCCAAGAAAGATTATACTTTCGACCAAAGATGAGCACTTCTCCTTTTTTCCATACAGCTTCTGGTCTCTAAGGGTTTCGAAGACTTGCCTCAAGTGTTCGAAATGTTCTTGCAACGATCGGCTGTAGATCAAAATATCATCTAAGTATACAACCACAAATTTCCCTAAAAATGGCTTAAGTACCTCATTCATCAAGCGCATGAAAGTACTCGGTGCATTTGTAAGACCGAACGGCATAACGGTCCATTCATACAGCCCGTGTTTTATTTTGAAGGCTGTCTTCCACTCATCTCCTTCCCACATCCGAATTTGGTGATAACCACTTCGTAGATCAACCTTTGAAAAGATCACTGATCCGTGTAATTCGTCCAACATGTCATCAAGCCTCGGAATCGGAAACCGATACTTGATGGTTATATTGTTCACAGCTCGACTGTCAATACACATCCTCCAAGATCCGTCTTTCTTTGGAACCAGTAATACCGGAACCGCACAAGGACTTAGGCTTTCTCGAACGTACCCACGATCCATCAGTTCTTCGATTTGGTTTTGTAATTCCTTCGTCTCCTCGGGATTACATCTATAGGCAGCTTTGTTAGGGAGCAACACACCCGGTATGAGGTCGATCTGATGTTCAATCCCGCGAATTGGTGGTAAACCCGACGGTAATTCTTCGGGAAAAATATCTGCAAATTCGCGTAATAAGGCATCCATCCTTTCGTTCCGCACAACAATGTTACCATTCCGTGTCTCCTTCAGAACCAACAAGTACACACAACTGCCATCATTAATAGCATGTTCCACCTCCCGTTCGCTAGCAAACATGGCCAGTTTTGGTTTGTCATTCCTACTAGAACTCATAGAGTGGTTTAAGCACAATCTTCTTGCCCTTATCCCGTAACTCGTACCCATTGCTTCTTCCTTGGTGTAAAACGTCCCTATCAAACATCCATGGTCTTCCCAACAGTACATGGCATGCATCCATCGGGAGTACATCACATAATACGTTGTCTTCATATGAACCCATGGCTAGTCCAATCCTCACTTGTTTAGTCACCCTTATTTTGCTCCCATCATCGAGCCAATGCAAGGTGTAAGGTTTAGGGTGAGCCGTAATGGTCAGCCCGAGTTTAGTCACCATCTCGCTGGAAGCGACGTTGGTGCAACTCCCTCCATCAACGATCAAACTACACCATTTATTTCCAACTTGACACTTCGTGTGAAATATTTGATTCCGCTGTTCCGAATCATTCGAAACAGCTTTGGCTTGTAGCGTTCGCAGAACTAAGGCCGTGTCATAGCTTGGAGCATCGTAAGTCTCGTATTCTTCTCCTTCCTCGTCCTTTGTGTCGAAATCAAATACATCACCCAGTCTTTCTTCCTCAACCAATAATTCGTCTCGGATCGTGACAGCTTCCCTTAGTGTCACCACTCGTTTGTTTGGACAAGCATTTTGATAATGCCCGAACCCCTGACATTTGAAACATCTTACTTTAGCCAAACTTGTCTCCTTCGGCACGTAGGGTACAGTTGCCTTAGCAGGAATCGCAACAGGAACTGGAGTCGGTACAGTTGCCTTAGCAGCTGAACTAGATCCGACGTTTGGGTTTCCAAACTTGACTGGAAACTCGGGTTTATACATCTTCATCCTGTTTTGAGCTTCTAATTTCACACATAACCCACATAATGTATCGAAGTCCTCGTATGGGTACAGTTCCACCGAGTTAGCTATGCTTCGGTTTAAGCCGCGCAAGAATCGCGACATCTTCTGTTCCTCAATCTCCTCTATTTCTCCCATTAAGGTTAGATTCTCAAACTCCTCAATGTATTCACTGACATTCAACTTTCCTTGCATGAGCTCTGCAATCTTTCTGTATAAGGATAACCGGTGTGATGTTGGCACATATCTTTTACGAAGTTTTCTTTTTAATGAATCCCACGAACGGATCTTTTCCTTCCCCGCACGAGCTCTACGTGTTTTAATTCCTTCGTACCAAAGTGAAGCTCCTTTTCCCAACTTGAGAATTGCATACTTACACCTTTTCTCATCGTCAAGGTCTTTAAATTCGAACATACGATCAATTTTTCGTTCCCATTCCAGGTAAACTTCAGGGCCTGTCCCTCAACGAACTCTGGCAGCTCGTTCACCTTGAATTCTTCGACATGGCGTGAGGGTCGTTCATAGACACCACGCCTAGGTTGCCAACGCTGGTCGCGTTGTTCTGGTACGTCACGCAATGCGTCACGAAGTTTTGCCAAGAAATCAGCGTCGTTGAGATCCATAATGTCAAAGATCAAGAACTTGGGTCTCCAATACCACTTATGATACGAATTCTCACTTGTGATGCGAATTCGGTATCGATACAGCGGAAGACTTTTTGAAGCGCGGAAGCTATCGGCAAGAAACTGTCGGGAACTGATGACAACAGTTCGCTACAGCGGTAATACAGACTAGCGGCACGTACTCGCTACAGGAATGTATGATGGAAGCTCGATACAGCAACAAGACAGGAATTTGGTCCAAATGAAAAGACTCGAAATAGGCCACTCCCAAACAGTGACACTCGAGACAGCACGTTTCGTTCGGAAGCGAATTTAAGACAGAAAACACGTTCGAAGGATCGAACAACACTTTATACGAAATATTGAGCAAGTATAAAACTGTATCGAAAAATAAACAGAATATCGAAACAAGGTATAAACAGATGTTTTATCAAATTAGACCTATAATTTGATAAAGTGATTTCTCCTCAAGACCTATTGAGAATCAATCAGATTAGTATTCGAAACGCGTCGAATAAAAACCAAGTTTTGATGAAAAGCATTCACCAGGGAAAAACACAAAGTGTTCTCAATTCTTCAACATTCAATAATAATCCCATTACAACTCTACTGCCACTATTTATAGGCAAAAGTGGCCTGACAAAATACTTAAACTATTACAAGCTGTTCTCTAAAATAATGAAAGGATAATAAAAGGTTCTTCAGGTCACTTGTTGACAAAAGTAAAAGCTGGGTCTTTGTCTCCAAGTTGTTTGCTGACAGCCGCCCTTTTTGCCAAGAATCCTGCTGCTTTATAAGAGAAACCTGAACATCCTTTTATTTGTTTAATTGCCACTTGATCCTTTTTCCCTCCCCAAGATGCCATTTGTCTTTTGTTTAAGTTACTCCAATTCCGACTATCAAGGTAACTCCGTGCCTCGTTTCTGTTTTCTCGCCTAAGTAGGTTGTAGTGCGGTCGAGGTGTTTTACGTCAATTCTTACTTCATCTTCTTCGCTTGAAGTAGTCAGCTTCGTATCAGTTCGAGGTAAAGCAACAATAAAATCCATCGGGACATCTTCCCATGGCCTCTCCGGAATCGGTAAAGGTGTGTATATTCATGGTTTGAACGAACTCTTCGCAATATGGCATGTCACACACTTACTCATTATATTATGGACATCCCCCTGCATCCTTGGCCAATAAAAATGTTCTTTGAGCAGATCTAAAGTCTTGGCCGAACCAAAGTGGCCAGCCAAACCTCCTCCATGAGCCTCTCGAACCAGCAAATCTCGAATCGTGTGCCTGGGTAGGCAAAGACGATTTCCCTTAAAAAGGAAGCCCTCCTGTATCGAAAATTCTCCCATCGGCCCAGATTTGCAAAGGGTCAAGGTCTCGCCAAAATCCGCATCACCGTCGTAATATTCCTTCACTGTGGAACATCAAGAGTAGAGAGTAAGGCATACCGCCTAGACAACGCATCTTCTACGACATTGCTCTTTCCATCCTTATACTTCGATGAGAAGTGAAACGATTGTAAAAATTCCACCCACTTCGCATGCCTGGGACTCAACTTGTGTTGCCCGTTAATATACTTCAATGATTCATGGTCCGAGTGTATGATAAAATGCTTTGGCCGAAGATAGTGACTCCAATGATCTAGAGCCCTCACGATAGCATAAAACTCCTTGTCATACGTACAATAATTTAGACGAGCACCGTTTAACTTCTCGGAAAAATAAGCAATAGGTCGCTTTCCCTGGATGAGAACCGCCTCAATGCCAACTCCGCTAGCATCACATTCTACCTCGAACGGTTGCGAAAAATCAGGTAATTCTAAGATTGGTGCTTCGCACAACTTCGCCTTCAAATTTGCAAATGACTCCTGAGCAGCCCGGCTCCAATTAAACGTACCCTTCTTCAAACATTCGGTTACTGGGCTTGCTATGGTACTGAAATTTCGAATGAATCTTCGGTAAAATGAAGTCAGTCCGTGGAACGATCTAACTTCCGTCACTGTAGTGGGAACTGGCCAGGACTTAATTGCTTCGATCTTTGCTTGATCGACCGATACCCCATCCTTCGAAACAATATAGCCAAGAAAGACTATACTTTCAACCAAAAATGAGCATTTCTCCCTTTTTCCATATAGCCTTTGGTTTCTAAGGGTTTCGAAGACTTGTCTCAAGTGTTCGAAATGTTCTTGTAACGATCGGCTGTAGATCTATCATCTAAGTATACAACCACAAATTTCCCCAAAAATGTCTTAAGTACCTCATTCATCAAGCGCATGAAAGTGATCGGCGCATTTGTAAGGCCGAATGGCATAACGGTCCATTCATACAGTCCGTGTTTAGTTTTGAAGGCCGTCTTCCACTCATCTCCTTCTCTCATTCGGATTTGGTGATATCCACTCCGTAAGTCAACCTTTGAAAAGATCACGGATCCGTGTAATTCATCCAACATGTCATCAAGCCTTGGAATCGGACATCGATACTTGATGGTTAAATTATTCACGGCTCGACTGTCAATACACATCCTCCAAGATCCGTCTTTCTTAGGAACCAGTAATACCGGAACCGCACAAGGACTTAGGCTTTCTCGAACATACCCACGATCCATTAGTTATTAGATTTAGTTTTGTAATTCCTTAGTCTCCTCGGGGTTACATCTATAGGCAGCTTTGTTAGGGAGCGACACACCCGGTATGAGGTCGATCTGATGTTCAATCCCACGAATAGGTGGCAAACCCGACGGTAATTCTTCGGGGAAAACATCTGCAAATTCGTGCTATAAGGCATCCATCCTCTCGTCGTTCCGCACGACCATGTTACCATCCTGTGTCTCCTTCAGAACCAACAGGTACACGCACTTGCCATCATTAATAGCATGTTCCACATCTCGTTCGCTAGCAAACATGGCCAGTTTTGGCTTTTCACTCCGACTAGAACTCATAGAGTGAATAGCCTGAGGTGACATTGGTTTAAGCACAATCTTCTTGCCCTTATCCCGTAACTCGTACTCATTGCTTCTTCCTCAGTGTAAAACGTCCCTATCAAACATCCATGGTCTTCCCAACAGTACATGGCATGCATCCATCGGGAGTACATCACATAATATGTTGTCTTCATATGAACCCATGGCTAGTCCAATCCTCACATGTTTAGTCACCCTTATTTTGCTCCCATCATCGAGCCAATGCAAAGTGTAAGGTTTCGGGTGAGCCGTAGTGGTCAGCCCGATTCGCTGGAAGCGACGTTGGTGCAATTCCCTCCATCAACGATCAAACTACACCATTTATTTCCAACTTGACACTTCGTGTGAAATATTTGATTTCGCTGTTCCGAATCATTCGAAACAGCTTTGGCTTGTAGCGTCTGCAGAACTAAAGCCGTGTCATAGCTTGGAGCATCATAAGTCTCGTATTCTTCTCCTTCTTCGTCCTTCATGTCGAATCAAATACGTCACCTAGTCTTTCTTCCTCAACCAACAACTCGTCTCAGATCGTGACAGCTTCTCTCAGTGTCACCACTCGTTTGTTCGGACAAGCATTTTGATAATGTCCGAATCCTTGACATTTGAAACATCTTACTTTAGCCAAACTCATCTCTTTCGGCACGTAGGGCGTTTTAGGAATCGCAACAGGGACCGGAGTCGGTACAGTTGCCTTAGTAGTTGAACTAGAGCCGACACTTGGGTTTCCAAATTTAGCTGGAAACTCGGGTTTATACAACTTCATCCTGTTCTGAGCTTCTAACTTCACACATAGCCCACATAATGTATCGAAGTCCTCGTATGGATACAGTTCTACCGAGTTAGCTATGCTTCGGTTCAAGCCACGCAAGAATCGTGATATCTTCTGCTCCTCATTCTCCTCTATTTCTCCCATTAGGGTCAGATTCTCAAACTCCTCAGTGTACTCAATGACATTCAACTTTCCTTGCATGAGATCTGCAATCTTCCTGTACAAGGACAACTAGTGTGATGTTGGTACATATCTTTTACGCAGTTATTTTTTTAATGAATCCCACGAACGGATCTTATCTTTCCCCGCACGAGCTCTTCGTGTTTTAATTCCTTCGTACCAAAGTGAAGCTCCTTTCCCCAACTTGAGAATTGCATACTTACACATTTTCTCATCGTCGAGGTCTTTAAACTCGAACATACGATCAATTTTTCGTTCCCATTCTAGGTAAACTTCAGGGTCTGTCCCTCCAACGAACTCTGGAAGCTCGTTCACCTTGAATTCTTCGACATGGCGTGAGGGTCGTTCATAGTCACCACGCCTAGGTTGCCAACGCTGGTCGCGTTGTTCTGGTACGTCACGCAATGCGTCACGAAGTTTTGCCAAGAAATCAACGTCGTTGAGATCCATAATGTCAAATATCAAGAACTTGGTCTCCGATGCCACTTATGATACCAATTCTTACTTGTGATGCGAATTCCCTATCGATACAGCGGAAACTGTTTTTGACGAGCGGAAGCTATCGGCAAGAAACTGTCGGGAATTGGTAACAACGGCTCGCTACAGCAGTAACCCGGACTAGCGGCACGCACTCGTGATAGGTGATACGAGATCGATATGGCCAACCGAAGAAAGACGACGTAGACGACCATGCAACCATGCATACGGCCATGCACACACATGCACCTACACGACATGCACTTACTTCTTTGGACGAGACGACAAATACGAGACTTGAAGTAACCTTGAAGGTGGACTAGTCCGAGTGAAAAAGGCGAAAAGCGGACAAAATTACCAATTCCCGCGCGTATGACTACTTCGTAGCAGTTTTGGTATTTTAATCATAACTCTCTCATACGAAGTCCGATTTAGGTGATTCAAGCGGCCATGGAAAGATAAAAGAAATATCTATAAATCATGTGAAACGGTCCAATATCCAATTATGCTTCTATCAAGCCACACGAATCGTTCAAATGTGCAGTGATTTTTATGGCCAAAAATTGATGAAGATTTGTCAAAGATCCCTTCCACCTACATCACCACCCCTTTGTTTATTTGTCACTTTCAAAGTCCACCATAATAAGATCAAGGTAGAGATTTGTCTCACTCTAACCTTTCTCCAAATCGGCCGAACATGCAAGGAAGAAATGTCAAGATGTTGCTTTCATTAAGAAGATGCCAAGATGTTGCTTTCATGTTCAAGTCCTTGTCAAAGCCTTACAAAAATATATCACATGAGAAAGATGTTATCTACTCCCTTCAAGTACCCCACGGCCAAAAATAAGAGGAAGAAGCCATATATGATGTTGCTTTCAATCTTTGTCAAAGTCTTGATAGTTTAGTTTATTATTTACTTGTCTTTTAGCTTGATCTTGTGTGATCTTGTTTGAACTTATTTGTAGTTGTAATGGCTATATATTAGCCTCATCCTCAACCTTTTGTAAGAACTTTTGAAGCTTGAAAAAATGAAATACATGTATGTATTCATTGTTGAATGATTTTCAGCACAACTTAATTATAATTCGACGCGTCTTCGAGTTGTAATTTAATCGATTCTCAATAGGTCTTGAGGAGAGATTGTCTTATCAAACTATAGGTCTAGTTTGATAATTTACTTTCATTTTATTCTTGTTTACATAAGCCGAATTGCCCTACTTTCGGTTGAATCTTACGAGTGTTACACATATCGAGTGTTGTGAGGTAACAAAATATTTCCGCTGCATTTCCTTGCGAGTTTACGTACAATTTCATATGTAATTCGTATCATAAGTGGTATCGGAGCCCAAGGTCATCTCCTTGGACGATTTATTCAACGAATTTTTAGTTGAAGTATTTAGTCACCTTCTTGGGTTGTTCTTCACGGTTAGAAGAATTTTCGCATAACATTGGCAGATTAGCGCAGTCGGAAGAAAATAAAGTTTCCCGTGGATTCGACCGTTGGATCGTCACGAAATTTTGACAAAGGTAAGCCAACTCATTGAACTACAGTCTGAACGGTGGAGATCAGATTCTTTGATCATCTTCTTGGTTCATTCTTCACGGCTTTCTTGGCAAATTTTCTGTTCGATTTCTTGATCATTAGAAGAGATGGACTTTTCCAATACCGAATTCTTGGTAAAGCTACGTGATGCTTTACATGACTTACCGGAACATCGACGAGGAGGAGAAGGCCTGTGTTCCCCACGCCATACTAACGAGTTCGAGTTGAACGAACTTCCAAAGTTCATCGGAGGTACCGATCCCAAAATTTATTTGGAATGGGAACGTAAGATGGATCGCTTGTTCGAGTTTAAAGGTCTTAACGATGAGGAGCGTTGCAGATATGCAATTATCAAGTTGGTTAAAGGCGCTTCAGTTTGGTTCGAATTAAAGAAGAAGCAAAGGACTCGTCTTTGGAAAAACAAGATCCGTTCGTAGAGTCGTTGAAAAGAAAACTTCGCAAGAGATACGTACCTTTCGGCTCGAGTTCGGCTCTCAAAATCGTAACAACATCAGCCCCCAACTCGGTTTCTAAAGCTCTCGACTTGCCTAATGAGACGAGTTTGCTGGAGGTGAGTTGTTTCATTGGCCAAGGGTTCGATCATGTGCAAGATGTTTGCCCGACTCTTGCTACCCGAGACGAGTTAATAGCCGAAGAAGAACAAGAAAGGCTAGGCGACATTCTCAAGTTTGATATAGAGGACGAAGGAGAAGAAGAATGTGTAGTTTACGATGCTCCCGATTATGATACAGACTTAGTTCTTCGTACTTTAGAAACCAAATCGGTTTCAAATGATTTGGAGCATCAGGACGAGTTAACGAGTGAGGAACTCACAAGTATACTTTTTAGTTCTACACAACCGTCCGTTTCCCGAGTTACAGAAGATGAAGAGATTGAGGACAAGGCGATTGTTCCCCAAAATTTCTATGAGGTTATTTCTATTATTGTTAAAAAATTAGAGGATCCCAATTTAATTGTTCTCATCGATCTGGTTCCCGACACCGACCAACGTAAAAACTATGTGGCTACATGTGACTGGAAAATAGTAAAAGACGAACTCATTGATGGATGGACAAGATTTGTGCCCACATGACGCCGAAAATGGAAATTATTCCGTTAAACCACAAATCTTTTTTTGGGGATTCCATTAAGGGAAATGGTAGACACCCAGATACGTCGTTTGTTTTTATTTTGCAGGTTGTCTTTTAAAAATGCAATCCCAAGCAACCATCAACACATCCGACGAAAATTACATCTTCAACCCGGGAGGAGCACAACCCTATCCGGAATACCAACTGTCCTTGGACTTTAGATTCGAGGACGAATCTCTTTAAAGGGAGAGGGGATGATACGAGATCGATATGGCCAACCGAAGAAAGACGACGTAGACGACCATGCAACCATGCATACGGCCATGCACACACATGCACCTACACGACATGCACTTACTTCTTTGGACGAGACGACAAATACGAGACTTGAAGTAACCTTGAAGGTGGACTAGTCCGAGTGAAAAAGGCGAAAAGCGGACAAAATTACCAATTCCCGCGCGTATGACTACTTCGTAGCAGTTTTGGTATTTTAATCATAACTCTCTCATACGAAGTCCGATTTAGGTGATTCAAGCGGCCATGGAAAGATAAAAGAAAGATCTATAAATCATGTGAAACGGTCCAAGATCCAATTATGCTTATATCAAGCCACACGAACCGTTCAAATGTGCAGTGATTTTTATGGCCGAAAATTGATGAAGATTTGTCAAAGATCCCTTCCACCTACATCACCACCCCTTTGTTTATTTGTCACTTTAAAAGTCCACCATAATAAGATCAAGGTAGAGATTTGGCTCACTCCAACCTTTCTTCAAATCGGCCGAACATGCAAGGAAGAAATATCAAGATGTTGCTTTCATTAAGAAGATGCCAAGATGTTGCTTTCATGTTCAAGTCCTTGTCAAAGCCTTACAAAAATATATCACATGAGAAAGATGTTATCTACTCCCTTCAAGTACCCCACGGCCAAAAATAAGAGGAAGAAGCCATATATGATGTTGCTTTCAATCTTTGTCAAAGTCTTGATAGTTTAGTTTATTATTTACTTGTCTTTTAGCTTGATCTTGTATGATCTTGTTTGAACTTATTTGTAGTTGTAATGGCTATATATTAGCCTCATCCTCAACCTTTTGTAACAACTTTTGAAGCTTGAAAAAATGAAATACATGTATGTATTCATTGTTGAATGATTTTCAGCACAACTTAATTATAATTCGACGCGTCTTCGAGTTGTAATTTAATCGATTCTCAATAGGTCTTGAGGAGAGATTGTCTTATCAAACTATAGGTCTAGTTTGATAATTTACTTTCATTTTATTCTTTTTTACATAAGCCGAATTGCCCTACTTTCGGTTGAATCTTACGAGTGTTACACATATCGAGTGTTGTGAGGTAACAAAATATATCCGCTGCATTTTCCGGCGAATCTACGTCCATCTTTACACGTAATTCGTATCAATAGGAAAGGATGACGGCAACTCAATACAGCAACAAGACAGGAACTTGACAAAATGTAAAAGACTTGATGCAGACCACTTCCAATCAGCAACACTCGAAACAGCAGGTTTCGGGCGGATATGAGTTGCAACAGTAAATAAGTTCAGAGAATCGAACAATACGCGACTACTGAACAAGTATGAACTGTATCGAAAAACAAACAGAATATCGAAACAGGACAGAAATAGTTGTTTTTATTGAATTAGACCTATAATTCGACAAAGAGATTTCTCCTCAAGACCTATTGAGAATCAATCCGATTAATACTCGAAAACGCGTCGAATAAAAACCAAGTTTTGATGAAAAGCATTCACCAGGGAAAACACAAAGTGTGTTCTTATTTTTTCAACCTTCAATTCTCTTCGTTACAACTCTACTGCCACTATTTATAGGCAAAAGTAGCTGATACGATATCTAATATTCCAGTCGAAGAAACTCCGATAAAAATCGACATTCATGATGATGCATCGTTATACTTAGGAGAAAATGTTAAACGGCTTGGAGTTACGTTATTAATCGGGAAAGGAGTTACGTAAATATGGTGACGGAATTAACATCGGAATCGGCCCGGAACATGGAGGATCGGCCGATTGGTCCACACTTGAAGATTTGTCAAGCATCCCTTTCCAAGTTTGTCAAAGTCATCAAAGCTTTAGATTGTTTAAAAGAACCCTTCCCCACCCTTGAATAAATCGGCCCAAGCATGCTAAAGGAAGATCATCAAAAGTCCTCACAATCTTGCCAAATCTTGAAGATCTCCAAGCATGATGATAAGTCTTCACATCTTGCCAAAACAAGAAGATCTCATCTCTTGTCCCACCATGGAATTCGGCCGAGCATGCTTGTTCATGGAGACTTCCATTTTCGTTTTGTTGTTTTTGTATTATGTCGGCCGATTGTGATGTGTTAGGAAGTTTCCGTTTTCGTTTTGTTGTATTTTCGTAAGGTCGTAAACTACTATATATAGTAGTGATCGTTGTACTTGTAATCCATCGAGAATCATAATAAACTTTGTATTTCCTTTGAAATATACGTTGAACGAGTTCGACAAACCTCAGTTATTGTTTCGACGAGTTTCGAGATTTTAACTTTAATCAATTCTCAAAAGGTCTTGGGAAGCGATTGCCCTTTTATCGAGTTATAGGTCTAGTTCGATAAAAACACATCAAACTCCGTACATCTTACTATATCACGGCCGAATCCCCTTTAATTCGTCCAACACCTTTGTAAATTTTATCCATATTGTAAACTTGATAATCTTCCGTTGTGTTTATACGCATTACTTACGTAATTCGTATCATAAGTGGTATCAGAGCCACTTGTCTCACAGTTCTCGACATCACTGAAGAAAATGGCATTCACCGATGAAGAAGTAGCACAACTACGTGACGTTCTGCGTGGCTTGCCGGAGCCCAGAATCCATGCACGACGTGGACATGACACCATGCATGCACCACAGCATTCGGATGAATACAAGACCAGCGAACTTCCGGAGTTCGTAGGCGGCACCGATCCTGAAGTTTATCTGGAGTGGGAAAGAAAAATTGAACGAATGTTTGAGTTCAAGGAACTCAATGACGAGGTACGTTGCAAGTACGCGATCCTCAAACTTGGAAAGGGAGCTTCCCTTTGGTTTGAGCGAATGAAGACGCAGAGAAGCCGTGCCGGGAAAGAGAAGATACGTTCGTGGGATTCCCTAAAAAGAAAACTACGAAAAAGATATGTCCCGGCTACACACAAGCTGAGCCTGCAGAAAAATTTCGACCTCACGCAAGGAAAGCTCGGCCGAGGAGTACATCGAGGAGTTTGAAAACTTATCCTTGATGGGAGAACTTGAAGAAAGCGAAGAATTGCGGATGTCCCGTTTCCTACGAGGTTTGAACAAAAACATTTCTAATTCCGTGGAACTCTACCCCTATTCTGACTTCGATACTTTATGCGGACTTTGTATAAAGTTGGAGAATCAAAACAAAACCAAACTCTCTAAACCCGAATTCCCACCTAAACACGGAAATACCAACTTTGGCGCGAGTTCTAGCTCGTTTCCAAAACCTGTCACCACAAGCCAGTCCGTTACTACCATTCCAAAAACCCCTACCACACCAAAAGAGACGAGCCTATCTAAAGTCCGCTGTTTCAAATGTCAAGGGTTTGGACACTATCAAAGTGCTTGTCCGAATCGGAGGATTGTGACGTTACGAGAGGCCCTAGCCGCCCGAGAGGAATTATTAGCCGAAGAAGAAAGAGTTGGAGACGTGTTTAACTTAGAAGCTGACGAAGAAGAAGAATGCGAGGCATACGATGCCCCGAACTATGACACGAACCTTGTCCTTCGCATGTTACAAACGAAGGCAGTCCCGAGTGACGAAGAACAACGAGACCAAATCTTTCACACGAAGTGTCGTGTCGGAGAGAAATGGTGTAGCCTGATCATTGACGGTGGAAGTTGTACGAACGTGGCATCGAGCGAGATGGTCTCAAAACTCGGCTTGATCACCACGGCCCATCCCAAGCCATATGCACTCCATTGGCTCGATGATGGGAACAAAGTGAAGGTTTCAAGACAAGTGAAGGTCGGACTCACCATGGGTTCGTATGACGATGACATTACATGCGATGTACTACCGATGGACGCATGTCACGTGTTATTAGGAAGACCCTGGTTATTTGATCGGAACGTACTACATCGAGGGAGGAGTAATGAGTATGAGCTACGTGACAAAGGTAAAAAAATTGTCCTTAAACCTATGTCACCTCAAGCTATCCGGACGATGAGTTCGAAAAAAGTCGAAGGACCGAAACTTACAATGTTTGCAAACGAGAAAGAAGTCGAACACGCCATTGACGATGGCGAACGTGTTTATTTGATGATGATCAAGGAGGTCCGAAATCTTGCCACCAAATCGCAAAATGAGGAGGAGATAGATGCACTATTACATGAGTTTTCGGACGTATTTCCCGAAGACTTGCCGGTAGGATTACCACCTATCCGCGGGATTGAATACCAGATTGATCTTATACCGGGAGCTCCATTACCGAACAAAGCGGCGTATCGTTGTAATCCTGAAGAAACCAAAGAACTACAACGTCAAATTGATGAACTCATGAATCACGGATATGTCCGAGAAAGTTTAAGTCCGTGTGCGGTTCCAGTTCTACTTGTGCCAAAAAAAGACGGAACATGGCGAATGTGTATTGTGATAGAGCCGTGAATAACATCACCGTCAAGTATCGGTTTCCCATCCCGAGACTAGACGACATGCCGGACGAGTTACATGGCTCGGTTATATTTTCCAAAGTTGATTTACGGAGCGGATACCATCAAATCCAAGGCGAGAGGAGACGAATGGAAAACGGCGTTTAAAACGAAGAATGGACTTTACGAATGGGTTGTGATGCCATTCGGCCTCCAACGCCCGAGCACCTTTATGAGGTTAATGAACGAGGTTCTAAAACCCTTCTTGGGAAAGTTTGTTGTCGTGTACTTAGACGACATTTTGATCTGATCGGACCGTAGAAGAACATCTCGAACATTTGCGGTACGTGTTTGAGACACTAAGGAAACAAAAGCTTTATGGAAAACGGGAGAAGTGTACTTTCCTAGTCGAGAGTCTTGTCTTTCTCGGCTATGTTGTTTCAAAAGACGGAGTTTCGGTCGACCAAGAGAAGATCGCGGCAATCAAGTCGTGGCCGACCCCAAAGACAATCACGGAGGTACGGTCATTTCATGGCCTCGCTTCTTTTTACCGACGATTCATACGGGACTTCAAAGACTATTTCCAATCCTATCACGGAGTGTCGAAAAGGAACCTTTGCTTGGAACGAGACGGCCCAAAAGGCTTTTGAAAACTTAAAAGGAAAATTATGTGAAGCGCCGATTTTGACGTTGCCCGATTTTTCACAACCGTTTGAGGTAGAATGCGACGCTAGCGGAGTTGGAATCGGGCGGTGCTCATTCCGAGAGGCCGTCCCATTGCCTATTTTTCGGAGAAGCTAAGTGGCGCTCGAGTGAATTATTGTACTTACGACAAGGAGTTCTATGCTATCGTAAGAGCACTCGACCATTGGAGTCATTATCTGCGTTCGAAACATTTCGTGCTGCATTCGGATCATGAGTCGTTGAAATACATCAACGGACAAAGTAAGTTAAGCCCGAGACATGCAAAATGGGTGGAATTTTTACAATCTTTTCACTTTTCATCCAAGTACAAAGACGGGAAGAGTAACGTAGTGGCAGATGCACTATCGAGACGGTATGCCTTACTGTCGATGTTAGATGTTCGTTTGTTGGGATTCGAGACTTTGAAAGATCATTACAACGACGATTTGGATTTCGGGAAATTTTTAACCGTTGTAAAACGGCCCCGTACGAGGAATTTATTTTACAAGATGGCTTTCTCTTCAAGGGGAATAAACTATGTGTGCCGAGACACACAATTCGGGAATTGCTGGTTCGGGAGGCGCACGGAGGAGGACTAGCCGGTCACTTCGGCTCGACCAAGATCAGAGGTGCTAAAAGAACATTTCTTTTGGCCGAAGATGTATGGTGACGTCAGCACAATCGTTAGCAAATGCGTAACTTGTCACATGATGAAGAGTTCGTTCAAGTCGAGTACATACATGCCGTTGCCGATACCGTTACGGCCGTGGGAGGATGTTTCGATGGATTTTATTGTGGCTTTACCTCGTACTCAACGAGGCAAGGACTCGATCATGGTGGTCGTCGACCGCTTTTCGAAAATGGCTCACTTTGTCGCGTGCCACAAAACCGATGACGCAAGCAATGTGGCGGACTTGTATTTCCGAAATAGTTCGTTTTACACGGAGTGCCAAAACTATCGTGTCGGATCGAGATTCCAAATTTCGAGTTACTTCGAATACTTTATGGAGGAAAGTCGGTACTAAACTCCTATTCAAGACTCACATCACCCGCAAACCGACGGACAGACCGAGGTAACTAATCGAACCTTGGGAGCATTATTACGAGGGTTGGTAAATAAAACTCGAAAGATTGGGACGTTAAACTTGCTCATGCTGAATTTGCATACAACCGATCACCCGGGTATGCCACGGACCATTCACCATTTGAAGTGGTATACGGATTAAATCCACACTTGCCATTGGACTTGATTCCCCTGCCGAGCAACGAATTGGTTCACAAGGACGCCGAAGCAAAACTCAAATCGATGATAAAGTTACACGAAAAGATACGGGAACGGATTAAAGAAGTGAATGAGATGTACAAACGGAAGTCGAACAAAAATAAAAAAGCGAGATTATTTGATGTTGGCGACTTAGTTTGGATACATTTGAGAAAAGAAAGATTCCCGAGCAAACGGAAGAACAAATTGATGCCGAGAGCCGAAGGTCCGTACAAGATTGTGGAAAAAGTGAACGACAACGCTTACAAAGTCGAACTTCCGCGAATACGGAGTACACGCGACATTCAACGTAGGTGATCTATCACCTTATCTTGACGACGATGGCATTGCGGGTGAGGTCAATTCCTTTCAAAGACGGAGGGAATGATACGATATCTAATATTCCATCGAAGAAACTCCGATAAAAATCGACATTCATGATGATGCATCGTTATACTTAGGAGAAAATGTTAAACGGCTTGGAGTTACGTTATTAATCGGGAAAGGAGTTACGTAAATATGGCGACGGAATTAACATCGGAATCGGCCCGAACATGGAGGATCGGCCGATTGGTCCACACTTGAAGATTTGTCAAGCATCCCTTTCCAAGTTTGTCAAAGTCATCAAAGCTTTAGATTGTTTAAAAGAACCCTTCCCCACCCTTGAATAAATCGGCCCAAGCATGCTAAAGGAAGATCATCAAAAGTCCTCACAATCTTGCCAAATCTTGAAGATCTCCAAGCATGATGATAAGTCTTCACATCTTGCCAAAACAAGAAGATCTCATCTCTTGTCCCACCATGGAATTCGGCCGAGCATGCTTGTTCATGGAGACTTCCATTTTCGTTTTTTGTTGTTTTTGTATTATGTCGGCCGATTGTGATGTGTTAGGAAGTTTCCGTTTTCGTTTTGTTGTATTTTCGTAAGGTCGTAAACTACTATATATAGTAGTGATCGTTGTACTTGTAATCCATCGAGAATCATAATAAACTTTGTATTTCCTTTGAAATATACGTTGAACGAGTTCGACAAACCTCAGTTATTGTTTCGACGAGTTTCGAGATTTTAACTTTAATCAATTCTCAAAAGGTCTTGGGAAGCGATTGCCCTTTTATTATAGTTATAGGTCTAGTTCGATAAAAACACATCAAACTCCGTACATCTTACTATATCACGGCCGAATCCCCTTTAATTCGTCCAACACCTTTGTAAATTTTATCCATATTGTAAACTTGATAATCTTCCGTTGTGTTTATACGCATTACTTACGTAATTCGTATCAGTAGCATGACAAGATAATCTAAACTATTACAAGCTGATCTTAAAATAAGGAAAAGATAATAAAAGGTTCCCCCATGTCACTTGCAAACAAAAGTAAAAGCTGGGGCTTGTCTCCAAGTTGAAAGTTGATAGCCGCCTTTTGTCAAGAATCCTGCTGTTTTTGTAAGAAAAAGCTGAACATTCTTTTATTGTTTAGTTACCACTTGGACCTCCTCCTTCCCAAGATGCAAGTTGTCTTTTGTTTAAGTTACTCCAATTCCAATTATCAAGGTAACTCCGTGCCTCGTTTCTGTTTCCTCGCCTAAGTATGTTGGAGTGCGGTCGAGGTGCTTTACGTCAATTCTTACTTCGTCTTCTTCGCTTGGAGTAGTCAGTTTCGTATCAAGCCCCGTTCCACACAAACGGTCCTTTTTTTAAGCATTCCGTTATCGGGCTAGAAATGGTACTAAAGTCTCGTATGAACCTCCGATAAAATGAAGCAAGTCCGTGAAAGGATCGGACTTCCGTGATGGTTTTGGGGGTAGGCCAAGATTTTATCGCCTCGATCTTGGTTTGATCAACCGACACTCCTTCTTTAGAAACGATGTAGCCAAGAAAAGCTACACTCTCGACTAGTGTTACGAAATTAACTAATCAAAATGAAGAAGACAGAGTAAGGATCAAAATAAACGGCCTTACGACGCGTCATGCACGTACGACGACATTTTTAGGCGAGAAAATGGACACAAGCCGACAAATGACACAACCTGCCGGAAAATGTCGTCCCCTGCCGGAAAATGTCGAGCCTGTCGGAAAATGTCAACCTGCCGGAAAATGTCGTCGCCTGCCGGAAAATGCCGAGACACGACCGAGTCGAACTCTTCCGGATAAGCCAAAACCGACTGCCCAGTCGCCCGACCGTGTTCCAGGACACGGTCGAGTCATTGCCGAACGTCCCTGTCGCGCCGCGCCCGTGCCGAGTCACTGTCGGATGAGTCACTTTCGGACGTCGTTGTCGCGCCGCGACCGTGTCAAGCGGACACGGTCGAGTCCCTGCCGGCGCCTGTCGACCGCGCCGCAGCCGTGTCACGGGACACGGTCGAGTCCCTGCCGACAGCCCCCTTATTTTATATACTTTTGTGTATTTTTTACTTCTCTTTTCCTTTTTACTTAATTTGGGGATTATGTTTCCCCCATTTTGTGATTTATGTTTCTTGTATGTATTTTATTTTATTTGTTTTGATTATTCAAAGATTTATAAATCTTTGAATTATTTTCTTTTTTTTTTTGTTTGATTCCTTAGTCTTAGACTACCTCCCCTATAAGTAGTCTTTGATCATCATTTGTAATGGAATTGTATTATGAATTTGAATGTGAAAGAATACACTTTGTATTTCTATCCTTGGTAAATGATTTTTACCGAAACATGATTTTTATTCGACGCGTTTTCGAGTATTAATCCGATTGATTCTCAATAGGTCTTGAGAAGAAATCACCTTATCGAATTATAGGTCTAATTCGATAAACCTTTGTTCTTGATCCTTCAAGTCTTCTTGAACGATATTATCACTTTTTCCGATATTACTTCCATTTTTCATTTGTTCGAATTTTTATTGTCATATTCGATATTACTACTTAAAATTACATCCAAAAACACCCATACTCGTAAAAAGACTTCCGCTATCATACACTTACGTATACTCCGACCGATACGTATCATAAGTGGTATCGGAGCCCACGGTCATCTCCTTGGGCGATTTCTTCAAAGATGTTTTTTGTTCAAAACTATCTCTTGAATCTTGTTATGGATTTCTCCAATCCCGATTTCTTGATGAAACTCCGGGACGCACTTAGCGGTCTACCGAAACCACGTATGCAAGCAAGACGCGGGGATGACGCACGTCAAATACACCATGCAGACGAGTTTAAAGTAAATGAACTTCCGGAGTTCGTTGGAGGTACCGATCCGGAAGCTTATTTGGAGTGGGAACGAAAAATTGAATGCATGTTCGAATTCAAAGACCTTAACGACGAGAAACGTTGCAAATATGCAATTCTCAAGTTAGGGAAGGGTGCTTCTCTTTGGTTCGAAGGAGTAAAGACGCGAAGATCTCGGGAGAGAAAAGCAAAAATCCGTTCGTGGGATTCTTTAAAAAGAAAACTTCGTAAGAGGTATGTGCCAACATCACATTGGTTAACCTTATACTGGAAGATTGCCGACTTCATGCAAGGCAAACTAAGTGTCGGTGAATATATTGAAGAGTTCGAAAGTTTGGTCTTGATGGGAGAACTAGAAGAAAATGAAGAGCAAAAGATGTCCCGTTTTTTACGTGGCTTAAATAAAAACATAGCCAACACGGTGGAGTTATATCCATATGAAGATTTCGATACTTTATGTGGACTATGCATAAAGATAGAAGCTCAAAACAAAGTGAAGTTTGCCAAAACCGAATTTACATCAAAGTTCGAGGATCCAAGTACCGCTTCGAGTTCAATTACCACAACGATACCGACTCCTATCTCTACTACGGTTTCTAAAACCCCCGGCGTACCAAAGGAAACGAGCCTAACCAAAATAAGGTATTTTAAATGCCAAGGATTCGGTCACTATCAAAATACTTGCCCTAACAAACGAGTTGTGACGCTAAGAGAAGCCATCACGGTCCGAGACGAGTTGCTAGTCGAGGACGAAGGAGAAAGACTAGGTGATGTATTTAATTCAACGTGGAGGAGGACGAGGGAGAAGAATGTGAAAGTTACGAGGCTCCAAACTATGACACAACCTTAGTTCTTCGTACTTTACAAGTCAAACCCGTTTCAAATGATTCGGAACAACGGGATCAAATTTTTCACACCAAGTGTCAAGTCGAGGACAAATGGTGTAGTGTGATCATCGATGGAGGAAGTTGTACCAATGTAGCGTCAAGGGAGATGGTGACGAAGCTCGGACTCATCACTATTACTCACCCAAAACCATACGCATTACATTGGCTCGACGACGGGAGTAAAGTGGAAGTCTCGAAACAAGTACGGGTCGGCTTAACCATGGGTTCGTACGTCGACAACATATTATGCGATGTACTCCCAATGGATGCATGCCATGTACTCTTGGGACGACATGGCTATTCGAATAGAGATGTTTTACATCGAGGAAGAAGTAACGAGTACGAGTTGCGTGTTAAGGACAAGAGGATCGTGTTGAAACCAATATCACTTCAATCTATGATCCCTAACCGAGGTGAGAAACCGAATCTAACCATGTTTTCTAGTGAGAGAGAAATTGAGCTTGGTACAGAGATTGGCCGGTTAAAAGAAAACGACAGCTTTGGGCCTAATTTTTATAACGACTCAGTTTCTCGTAATGGACTTAATGTCTTGGATGATTACCAAATTGAGGTTAGTAAATTATTTTGTGATAGGCTATTATTGGAGGAGCCCAACAATATTAAAACGGAGAGTTGGTCAGATTATGACGGACCGCCATCATTTGATGAGGAACCAATTGATGAAGAGGAATCCGTAATAAATCCTGTGTTTCCTATTCTTGATGGTGAACCCAATGTGGAATTATCGGTGTTTCCAATTCTGGAGGATGAACCCGATGTGAAGTTAACTGTGCGTCCCATTTCAGATGTCCACTCATGTCATGATATCGGTATTACCGGGCGGAGTAATTATTATTATTTTATTAATAATGATAGTTATTTTGTTGGTGATTCTCGAGGGCCCCCCACTACCTATCGTCTCAAGATTTTGGGCCATGTACGCACTGCGGATATTTTCGAGATCAAGTACTTAGAGGCTTTAATTAATTATCTTGATGATGAAGGGATTACGGAATTGAGGACAATTCCTTTTAAAGATGGAGGGGATGATACGAAATTAACTAGTCAAAATAAAGAAGACAGAGCAAGGATCAAAATAAACGGCCTTACGACGCGTCATGCACGTACGGCGACATTTTTAGGCGAGAAAACGGACACAAGCCGGAAAATGACACAACCTACCGGAAAATGTCGTCCCCTGCCGGAAAATGTCGAGCCTGCCGGAAAATGTCAACATGCCGGAATATTTCGTCGCCTGTCGAAAAATGTCGAGCACTGCCGGCCGAACTCGGCCGTGTCGAGATGTCCCAGAATTGTGAAACTGACTGCCGGCCAGACTCGACCGTGTCCCGAGACACGGCCGAGTCGAACTCTTCCGGATAAGCCAAAACCGACTGCCCAGTCGCCCGATCGTGTTCAAGGACACGTTCGAGTCATTGCCGAACGTCCCTGTCGCGCCGCGCCCGTGCCGAGTCACTGTCGGACGTCGTTGTCGCGCCGCGACCGTGTCAAGCGGACACGGTCGAGTCCCTGCCGGCGCCTGTCGACCACGCCGCGGCCGTGTCACGAGACACGGTCGAGTCCCTGCCGACAGCCCCTTTATTTTATACACTTTTGTGTATTTTTGACTTCTCTTTTCCTTTTTACTTATTTTGGGGATTATGTTTGATTTATGTTTATTGTATGTATTTTATTTGGTTTGTTTTGATTATTCAAAGATTTTATAAATCTTTGAATTATTTTCTTTTTTTTGTTTGATTCCTTAGACTTAGACTACCTCCCCTATAAGTAGTCTTTGATCATCATTTGTAATGGAATTGTATTATGAATTTGAATGTGAAAGAATACACTTTGTATTTCTATCCTTGGTAAATGATTTTTACCGAAACTTGATTTTTATTCGACGCGTTTTCGAGTATTAATCCGATTGATTCTCAATAGGTCTTGAGAAGAAATTACCTTATCGAATTATAGGTCTAATTCGATAAACCTTTGTTCTTGATCGTTCAAGTCTTCTTGATCGATATTATCACTTTTTCCGATATTACTTCCATTTTTCATTTGTTCGAATTTTCATTGTCATATTCGATATTACTACTACAAATTACATCCAAAAACACCCATACTCGTAAAAAGACTTCCGCTATCATACACACGTATACTCTGACCGATACGTATCCACTTTTCCGGGATAATTCGTATCAACTAGAAACGAACACTTCTCCTTTTTTCCATAAAGTTTTTGATCCCTAAGGATCTCGAAGACTTTCCTCAAGTGCCCGGTATGCTCTTGCAACGATCGACTATAAATCAAGATGTCGTCCAAGTATACGACGACAAACTTTCCCAAAAATGGCTTAAGTACCTCATTCATTAATCGCATGAAAGTACTTGGCGCATTTGTAAGGCCAAAGGGCATGACGAGCCATTCATATTGATACGAATTAACGTATAAGATGAATGTAAATTCGCCGGGAAATGCAGCGGATATATTTTGTTACCTCACAACACTCGTATTTGTGTAACACTCGTAAGAATTAACCAAATGTAGGGCAATTCGGTTTCCGTAAACAAGATAATATGAAAGTAAATTATCAAACTAGACCTATAGTTTGATAAGACAATCTCTCCTCAAGACCTATTGAGAATCAATTAAATTACAACTCGAAGACGCGTCGAATTATAATCGAGGTGTGCTGAAAATCATTCAACAATGAATACATAACATGTATTTCGTTTTTTCATGCTTCAAAAGTTGATTTCAAATGATGAATATGAGGCTAATATATAGCCATTACAACTACTAATAAGATCAAACAAGATCACACAAGATCAAGCTAAAAGACAAGTAAATAATAAACTAAACTATCAAAGACTTTGACAAAGATTGAAAGCAACATCATGCATGGCTTCTTCATCCTTTGAAGGGATGAGATAATCATCTTTCTCATGTGATATCTTTTGCAAAACTTTGACAAGGACTTGATCATGAAAGGGACTTCTTGGCATCTTCTTTTTATCAAGTTTGGATAATAATTTTCGGCCATAAACACCACTGCACAATTTGTGGCTTGATAGAAGCATAATTTGATACGAATTAACGTATTAAGATGTACGTGTGGCTTGATAGAAGCATAATTTGATACGAATTAACGTATTAAGATGTACGTAAATTCGCCGGAAAATGCAGCGGTTATATTTATTTCCCTACAACACTCGTTTTTGTGTAACACTCGTAATATTCAACCGAAAGTAGGGCAATTCGGCTTTGCGAAAACACGAATAAAATGAAAGTAGATTATCAAACTAGACCTATAGTTTGATAAGACAATCTCTCCTCAAGACCTATTGAGAATTGATTAAATTACAACTCGAAAACGCGTCGAATTATAATCGAAGTGTGCTGAAATCATTCAACTAGAATACATGTGATGTATTTCGTTTTTTCTTCATTCAAAGGTGATTACAAATGGTTGAGGATGAGGCTATTATATAGCCATTATATCTCCTAAACAAGCCAAACAAGATCACCCAAAATCTAGCTAAAATACAAGCATTTATTAAACTAACAACAAAGACTTTTTGACAAGGATTAAAAACAACACATGCTTGGCTTCTTCCATGGTGAATTCGGCCGTGGGGTAGCATGAAGGAAGGAGATCACCATCTATCTCATGTGATAAGACTTAGACAAAGACTTGAACAAGAAAGCAACATCTTGTATTCTTCCTCTACATGTGGTTCGGCCGAAATGCTTTCAAAAGAGTGAAGTGAATCAAATCTCTTTCCTTGATCTTGTTGGTGGGCTTGAAAATGAGAGCAATTATTTAAAGTAGTGGGGACAAAAGATCCTTCAAGGATCACCCATCACAATCGGCCAAAATCTCCCCTAATATAGCCGATTTTGTATGCATGAACATGCATACGTGTGCATGTTTTGATACGTCTATGTTATCCCGGTTCCGATTATTAAGATCGTTCCCATTTCCGCGGATGTTTTCTCACCAAAGTACGTAGGTACATGTGCATGCAACTTGGTATCGTCACCTACGTCGATTCTTACTTCGTTTGGAGATGCCGTAATCGCATCATCCCCTCCCCCTTTGAAAGGAATTGACCTCAATTCAGTGATTCCCTCGTCGTCAAGGTAAGAAGATAGATCGCCCACGTTAAAAGTGGTGTGTACCCTATAGTCGCCCGGAAGTTCTACCTTATACGCATTGTCGTTCACTTTTCCCACGATTTTGTAAGGACCCTAGGCCCTCGGCATAAGTTTGTTCTTGCGTTTGCTCAGAAATCTCTCTTTTCTTAAGTGTACCCAAACCAAGTCGCCTACTTCGAATAGCCTCGGTTTTCTGTGATTGTTGGATTTCCGTTTGTATTCATCATTCACCTCTTTGATTCGATCATGTATTTGTCCGTGCAATTTGATCATCGACTTAAGTTTCGACTCCGCATCTTTGTGTACCAACTCGTCTTTTGGCAATGGAATCAAGTCCAAGGGTATATAAGGATTTAACCCGTAAACGATTTCGAAAGGAGAATGTGCCGTAGCATGTGTAGGGGATCGGTTATAGGCAAATTCCGCATGAGCAAGTTTCACGTCCCCATCCTTTTGCGTTTTATTCATAAGTCCTCGCAACAACATTCCTAATGTTCGATTCGTGACCTCGGTTTGACCATCGGTTTGTGGATGGTGCGAAGTGCTAAATAAGAACTTCGTTCCCACTTTCCTCCATAAAGTATTCCAAAAATAGCTAAGGAATTTAGAATCCCGATCCGACACAATAGTCTTCGGTACTCCATGTAAACGAACCACCTCTCGGAAGTATAAGTCGGCCACGTTGCTTGCGTCGTCGGTTTTGTGGCAAGCCACGAAATAAGCCATCTTTGAGAACCGATCAACAACCACCATAATAGCATCTTTACCTCGTTGAGTACGGGGTAAAGCGACGATAAAGTCCATGGATATATCTTCCCACGGTCTTTCTGGAACCGGTAGAGGCATATATGATCCCGGTTTGAACGAACTTTTCGAGATGTGACATGTTACGCATTTACTTAAAACAGCCAAAAGAAATGTTCTTTTAGTACTTCCAATGTTTTAGCCGTGCCGAAATGTCCTGCTAAACCTGCTCCGTGAGCTTCTCGGACCAATAATTCCCGAACCGCCTGTTTTGGAACACAAAGTCTATTTCCTTTAAATAGGAAATCATCTTGTAACATGAATTCCCCGAACGGACCAGATTTGCAATGATAAAAATTTCTCCGAAATCTTCATCATTTTCATAACATTCCTTCAACATTTCGAAACCAAATAACCGAACCTCCAGAGTAGAAAGTAAGGCATACCTCCTAGATAACGCATCCGCAATGACATTGCTTTTACCGTCTTTGTACTTGGATGAAAAGTGAAATGATTGTAGGAATTCCACCCACTTGGCATGCCTCGGACTCAGTTTATGTTGCTCGTTAATGTACTTCAATGATTCGTGATCCGAGTGTAGAATAAAATGCTTCGTCCGTAACTAATGACTCCAATGATCAAGGGCCCGTACGATAGCATAGAATTCTTTATCGTAAGTACAATAATTCAACCGAGCTCCGTTCAACTTCTCCGAAAAGTAAGCGATAGGTCGTTTACCTTGAATAAGAACCACTCCAATTCCAACTCCGCTAGCGTCACACTCAACTTCGAATGGTTGAGAAAAATCGGGTAGTGTTAGAATTGGTGCTTCGCATAACTTGGCCTTTAACTTCTCGAAAGCTCCTTGGGCAGCCCCGTTCCATACAAATGGTCCTTTTTTTAAACACTCCGTTATCGGACTTGAAATGGTGCTGAAGTCTCGAATAAACCTCTGGTAAAAAGAAGCAAGTCCGTGAAATGATCTTACTTCCGTCACAGTCGTAGGGGTCGGCCAAGATTTAATTGCTTCGATTTTTGTTTGATCAACCGCCACTCCGTCCTTCGAAACGACATAGCCAAGAAAGACTATACTTTCGACTAGGAACGAACACTTCTCTTTTTTTCCATACAATTTTGGGTCCCTCAAGGTTTCGAAGATTAACCTTAAGTGCCCGAAATGTTCTTGTAGTGATTGACTATAGATTAGAATGTCATCCAAATATACAACCACGAACTTCCCCAGAAATGGTTTAAGTACCTCGTTCATCAACCTCATGAAGGTACTAGGCGCATTTGTAAGAACGAAAGGCATAACGGTCCATTCATATAATCCATTTTTCGTTTTGAAGGTCGTCTTCCACTCGTCACCTTCTCGCATTCGGATTTGATGATATTCGCTTCGTAAATCAACTTTGGAAAAGATCACCGAACCATGTAGTTCGTCTAACATATCATCAAGTCTCGGGATAGGGAACCGATACTTGATGGTGATATTGTTCACGGCCCGACTATCCACACACATCCGCCAAGAACCATCTTTCTTAGGGACAAGTAAGACCGGAACCGCACACGGACTCAAACTCTCCCGGACATATCCGCGGTCCAAAAGCTCCTCGACTTGTGATACGATATCAAATATTCCAATCGAAGAAGCTCCAATAAAAATCGATATCCACGACGATACAAATTCGCATGGCCATGCATCATTATACTTGGGAGAAAAGAACACGCGGATTGGAGTTACGTTGTTAATCGGAACCGGAGTAACGTAAAACTTGACGACGGGATCGGTCCAAAAGCATGGAAATTCGGCCAAATCATGCTTGAAAGGGCCCCTTACTTATCTTCATATCTTTCACAAGATAGTGAAGATATCCTCCTTCCCCACCTTACTACAAATCGGCCAAGACATAATATTTGATGAAGACTTTCATCAAAGATTTCCTTCATGTCATAGTCCTTCATGTCATAGTCACCATAATAATTCCAAAAGGCTTGATATCATATCTTCACAAAATCCTCATGATCCCTCCTTGATGATTCGGCCGATTTGAAGGATTGCTAGGAAGTTTCATTTTCTTGTTTTGTTGTATTTTCTTATGGTTGGAAACTACTATATATAGTAGTACTTGTTGTATTTGTAAGCATCTTGAAATTTAATAAACCTTGTATTTCTTTGAAATATACGTTGAATGAGTTCAACAAAACTTAAGTTATTATTTCGATGCGTCTCGAATTTTAACTTGATCAATTCTCAATAGGTCTTGAGGAGAGATTACCTTTATCGAGTTATAGGTCTAGTTCGATAAAACACATCCAAATCCATATACCATACTACTTCACGGCCGAAATCCATTTAAATTCGGTCACCACCTTGTAATTTTGAGTGATACTTTGATACTTGTCAAGACATAATAATCTTCCGTTGTATTTTATACGCTTTACGTACACTTACATACGTAATTCATATCATAAGTGGTATCAGAGACATTTGTCTCACGGTGCTCGACGTTACTCAAGAAGATGGCATTCACCGATGAAGAAGTAGCACAACTACGTGACGTTCTTCGCGGCCTACCGGAGCCCCGAATCCATGCACGACGAGGATACGACACCATGCATGCACCACGACATGCTGATGAATACAAGACAAGCGAACTTCCGAAGTTCGTAGGCGGCACCGATCCCGAGGCTTATTTGGAGTGGGAAATGAAAATTGAACGAATGTTTGAGTTCAAGGATCTCAATGACGAGGTACGATGCAAGTACGCGATTCTCAAACTTGGAAAGGGAGCTTCCCTTTGGTTTGAGCGAATGAAGACACAACGAGTTCGTGCCGGTAAGGAGAAGATACGTTCGTGGGATTCTCTAAAAAAGAAACTACGAAAAAGATATGTCCCAGCTACACACAAGTTAAGTTTGTATCGAAAAATTTCTGACCTCACGCAAGGAAAGCTAAGTGTCGAGGAGTACATCGAGGAGTTTGAAAACTTATCCTTGATGGGAGAACTTGAAGAAAGCGAAGAATTACGGATGTCCCGTTTCCTACGAGGTTTGAATAAAAATATTGCTAATTTCGTAGAACTCTACCCCTATTCCGACTTTGATACTTTATGCGGACTTTGCATAAAGTTGGAAAATCAAAACAAGACAAAACTTTCTAAACCCGAATTCCCATCTAAATACGGAAATACCAACTTTGGCGCGAGTTCTAGCTCGTTTCCAAAAACTGTCACCACAAGTCCACCCGTTACTACCATTCCAAAAACTCCTATCACACCAAAAGAAACAAGCCTATCTAAAGTCCGGTGTTTCAAATGTCAAGGATTTGGACACTATCAAAGTGCTTGTCCAAATCGGAGAATAGTGATGTTACGAGAAGCCATAGCCGTCCGAGAAGAATTACTAGCCGAAGAAGAAAGAATTGGAGACGTCTTTAACTTGGAAGCCGACGAAGAAGAAGAAGATTGCGAGGCATACGATGCCCCGAACTATGACACGAACCTCGTCCTTCGCATGTTACAAACGAAGGCGGCCCCGAGTGACATAGAACAACGAGACCAAATCTTTCACACGAAGTGTCGAGTCGGAGAGAAATGGTGTAGCTTGATCATTGACGGTGGAAGTTGTACAAACGTGGCATCAAGCGAGATGGTCTCGAAGCTCGGATTAATTGATACGAATTCTCCGGGGAGAGGCGGATACGTATCGGTCGGAGTGTTTGTAAGTGTATGATAGCGGAAGGCTTTTATGAATATGGTAATTCAAGTGTATGAATATGGATGAAGTATCGGATAACAATAAAAATATCGATCAAGAAGACTTGAACGATCAAGAACAAGAGTTTATCGAATTAGACCTATAACTCGATAAGGTGATTTCTTCCCAAGACCTATTGAGAATCAATCGGATTAATATTCAAAAACGCGTCGAATAAAAATCAAGGTTCGGTAAAAATCATTTACCAATGATAGAAACACAAAGTGTATTCTTTCACATTCAACATTAATCATGCTCTCTACAAAACTACTCAAAGGCTACTTATAGGAGATGTAGCCTTCTAACCAACTAAGGAATCAAAGCTTACATGATCTTGACATGACAACCAAACATCAAAATAAAAATAAGGATGGAATCAAACAAATGGGAGGGAATCACATAATAAACATAGTTATAAGTCACCCCACATAACATGCAAGTCTAATCATGACATGTGAGGGGAGGAAAAACAACAAAAATAAAAAAATTAGCAATAATGGAATTTCTTTGAGTCTGCCGACACGGCCGTGCGATCGGCACGGTCGCGATCTTGTCTGGCCGGCGAGGACTCGGCCGTGTCGCTTTGCACGGTCGGGTTGGTCGGACAATGGGAATTGTACTATCTGGAAGAGTGTGACTCGGCCGTGTCGCTTTGCACGGTCGGGTTGTGTCGGCACAAAGCCGTGTCGGACGACACTGCAGTCGGGTTGATCGGCAGCGAGATTTCATTATCCAGGACACCTCGGCACGGGCCGTGTCGGATGACACGGCCGGATTCGGTCGGCAGTGATCGGCCAGTTCCGGCAGGCAGTGATCGGCCAGTTCCGGCAGGTGGTGGTGATACGAATTACGTAAGTAATGCGTATAAACACAACGGAAGATTAACAAGTTTACAATATGGATCAAAAATTACAAAGGTGATGGACGAATTTAATGGGATTCGGCCGTGATATAGTAGGATGTACGGAGTTTGGTGTGTTTTTATCGAACTAGACCTATAACTCGATAAAAGGGTAATCTCTTCCCAAGACCTTTTGAGAATTGATCAAGTTAAAATCTCGAGACTCGTCGAAACAATAACTAAGGTTTGTCGAACTCGTTCAACGTATATTTCAAAGGAAATACAAAGTTTATTATGATTCTCGATGATTTACAAGTACAACGAACACTACTATATATAGTAGTTTACAACCGTAAGAAAATACAACAAAACGAGAAAACGAACTTCCTAGCAACATCATTTCGGCCGAAAATCCAAGGGTGAGATATCAAGTCTCTTGGTGTTATTAGGTGAAAGGGACATGAAGCACTCTTGGTCTTTGATGGTGACATGAAGTAGAACAAAATATCATTCTTCCCATGCATGCATTTCGCCGATCACACCTTAGGAGGATTTGGTGTAGATTTGTGATATCCTCCTTCTTGGAACTACATAGGTGATAATGAAATGAGGGATAGTGACATGATGAAGAAAGTCTTCACTCCATCCATAGGTTCGGCCGTTTGTGACAAGGTGGGGAAGGAGGGAATCACTTCTTTATTTTGTAAAGATATGAAGTCAAGATATGTCCCTTTCAAGCATGATATGGCGATTTTCTCATGCTTTCGGACCGATTCCGTCGTCGAATTCTACGTTACTCGATTCCGATTAACAACGAAAATACAAGACGCGTAATATTTAATCCAAAATAAAATGATGCATTGCCATGCGAATTTGCATCATCATGGATGTCTATTTTTATTGGAGATTCTCCATTTGGAATATTAGATATCGTATCATTCCCTCCGTCTTTGAAAGGAATTGACCTCAGTGCAATGCCATCGTCGTCTAGATAAGGTGAGAGATCACCTACGTTGATTGTCGCGTGTACTCCGTATTATGACGGGAGTTCGACTTTGTATGCGTTGTCGTTCACCTTTTCCACAATTTTGTACGGACCCTCGGCTCTCGGCATCAATTTGTTCTTCCGTTTGCTTGGGAATCTTTCTTTTCTCAAATGTATCCAAACCAAGTCGCCAACATCAAATAATCTCGCCTTTTTATTTTTGTTCGACTTCCGTTTGTATATTTCATTTACTTCTTTAATCAGTTCACGTATTTTTTGATGTAAATTCACAATTGTTTTGAGTTTTGCTTGGCGTCTTTGTGAACCAACTCGTTGCTCGGTAAGGGAATCAAGTCCAATGGCAAGTGCGGATTTAATCCGTATACCACTTCAAAAGGTGAATGGGCCGTGGCATAACCGGGTGATCGGTTGTATGCGAATTCCGCATGAGCAAGTTTAACGTCCCAATCCTTCTGTGTTTTATTTACCAACCCTCGTAATAATGCTCCCAAGGTTCGATTAGTTACCTCGGTGCATCAAGTCGGTTTGCGGGTGATGTGAAGTCTTGAATAGGAGTTTAGTACCGACTTTCCTCCATAAAGTATTCCGAAGTAACTCAGAAATTTGGAATCTCGATCCGACACGATAGTTTTTGGAACTCCGTGTAAACGAACTATTTCCCGGAAATACAAGTCCGCCACATTGCTTGCATCATCGGTTTTGTGGCACGCGACAAAGTGAGCCATTTTCGAAAAACGGTCGACGACCACCATGATCGAGTCCTTGCCTCGTTGAGTACGAGGTAAAGCCACAATAAAATCCATCGAGACATCCTCCCACGGTCGTAACGGTATTGGCAACGGCATGTATGTACTTGACTTGAACGAACTTTTCATCATGTGACAAGTTACGCATTTGCTCACGATTGTACTTACGTCACCATACATTTTCGGCCAAAAGAAATGTTCTTTTAGCACCTCTACAGTCTTGGTCGAGCCGAAGTGTCCGGCTAGTCCTCCTCCGTGCGCCTCCCGAACCAACAATTCCCGAATTGTATGTCTCGGCACACATAACTTATTTCCCTTGAAAAGAAAGCCATCCTGTAAAACAAATTCCTCGTACGGGGCCGTTTTACAACGGTTAAAAATTTCCCCGAAGTCCAAATCGTCGTTGTAATGATCTTTCAAAGTCTCGAACCCCAACAAACGAACATCTAGCATCGACAGTAAAGCATACCGTCTCGATAGTGCATCCGCCACTACATTACTCTTCCCGTCTTTGTACTTGGATGAAAAGTGAAAATATTGTAAAAATTCCACCCATTTTGCATGCCTCGGGCTTAGCTTACTTTGTCCGTTGATGTATTTCAACGACTCATGATCCGAATGCGGACGAAATGTTTGACGTAGATAATGACTCCAATGGTCGAGTGCTCTTACGATAGCATAGAACTCCTTGTCGTAAGTACAATAATTCACTCGGGCGCCACTTAACTTCTCCGAAAAATAGGCAATGGGACGGCCTCTTTGAATAAGCACTGCCCCGATTCCAACTCCGCTAGCGTCGCATTCTACCTCAACGGTTGTGAAAAATCGGGTAACGTCAAAATCGGCGCTTCACATAATTTTCCTTTTAAATTTTCAAAAGCCTTTTGGGCCGCCTCGTTCCATGCAAAGGTTCCCTTTTTCAGACACTCCGTGATCGGACTGGATATAGTGCTAAAGTCCCGTATGAATCGTCGGTAAAGCGGGCGAGGCCATGAAATGACCGTACCTCCGTGATTGTCTTTGGGGTCGGCCACGACTTGATTGCCGCGATCTTCTCTTGGTCGGCCGAAACTCCGTCTTTGAAACAACATAGCCGAGAAAGACAAGACTCTCGACTAGGAAAGTACACTTCTCCCGTTTTCCATAAAGTTTTTGTTCCCTTAGCGTCTCAAACACGTACGCAAATGTTCGAGATGTTCTTCTACGGACATTGTAGATCAAAATGTCGTCTAAGTACACGACAACAAACTTTCCCAAGAAAGGTTTAAGAACCTCGTTCATCAACCTCATAAAGGTGCTCGGGCGTTGGTGAGGCCGAATGGCATCACAACCCATTCGTAAAGTCCATTCTTCGTTTTAAACGCCGTTTTCCATTCGTCTCCCTCTCGCATGCGGTTGATGGTATCCGCTCCGTAAATCAACTTTGGAAAATATAACCGAGCCATGTAACTCGTCCGGCATGTCGTCTAGTCTCGGGATGGGAAACCGATACTTGACGGTGATGTTATTCACGGCTCTTGTCAATACACATTCGCCATGTCCCGTCTTTTTTGGTACAAGTAGAACGGAACCGCACACGGACTTAAACTTTCTCGGACATATCCGTGATTCATGAGTTCGTCAATTTGACGTTGTAGTTCTTTGGTTTCTTCGGTATTACAACGATACGCCGCTTTGTTCGGTAATGGAGCTCGGTATAAGATCAATCGGTGTTCAATCCAGCGGATAGGTGGTAATCCTACCGGCAAGTCTTCGAAATACGTCCAAAACTCGTGTAATAATACGTCTATCTCTTCCTCATGCTGCGATTTTGTGGCAAGATTTGGACCTCTTTGATCATCATCAAATAAACACGTTCGCCATCGTCAATGGCGTGTTCGACTTCTTTCGTTTGCAAACATCGTAAGTTTCGGTCCTTCGACTTTTTGAACTCATCGTCCGGATAGCTTGAGGTGACATAGGTTTAAGAACAATTTTTTTACCTTTGTCACGTAGCTCATACTCATTACTCCTCCCTCGATGTAGTACGTCCCGATCAAATAACCAAGGTCTTCCTAATAACACGTGACATGCGTCCATCGGTAGTACATCGCATGTAATGTCATCGCCATACGAACCCATGGTGAGTCCGACCTTCACTTGCCTTGATACTTTCACCTTGTTTCCATCATCGAGCCAATGGAGTGCATACGGTTTAGGATGGGCCGTGGTGATCAAACCGAGTTTTGAAACCATCTCGCTTGATGCCACGTTTGTACAACTCCCACCGTCAATGATCAAGCTACACCATTTATCTCCGACACGACACTTCGTGTGGAAGATTTGGTCCCGTTGTTCTTCGTCACTTGGGGCGGCCTTCGTTTGTAACATGCGAAGGACAAGGTTCGTGTCATAGTTCGGGGCATCGTATGCCTCACATTCTTCTTCTTCTTCGTCAGCTTCTAAGTTGAAAACGTCTCCAACTCTTTCTTCTTCGGCTAATAATTCCTCTCGGGCGGCTATGGCTTCTCGCAACGTTACAATCCTCCGATTTGGACAAACACTTTGATAGTGTCCAAATCCTTGACATTTGAAACACCGGACTTTAGATAGGCTTGTTTCTTTTGGTGTGATAGGAGTTTTTGGAAGGGTAGTAACGGGCTGGCTTGTGGTGACAGGTTTTGGAAACGAGCTAGAACTCGCGCCAAAGTTGGTATTTCCGTATTTAGGTGGGAATTCGGGTTTAGAGAGTTTTGTTTTGTTTTGATTTTCCAACTTTATGCAAAGCCCGCATAAAGTATCGAAGTCAGAATAGGGGTAGAGTTCCACTGAATTAGCAATATTTTTGTTCAAACCTCGTAGGAAACGGGACATGCGCAATTCTTCGCTTTCTTCAAGTTCTCCCATCAAGGATGAGTTTTCAAATTACTCGATGTACTCCTCGACACTTAGCTTTCCTTGCGTGAGGTCAGAAATTTTTCGGTACAGACTTAGCTTGTGTGTAGCCGGGACATATCTTTTTCGTAGTTTCCTTTTTAGGGAATCCCACGAACGTATCTTCTCTTTTCCGGCACGACTTCTTTGTGTCTTCATTCGCTCAAACCAAAGGAAAGCTCCCTTTCCAAGTTTGAGAATCGCGTACTTGCAACGTACCTCGTCATTGAGCTCCTTGAACTCAAACATTCGTTCAATTTTTCTTTCCCACTCCAAATAAACCTCAGGATCGGTGCCGCCTACGAACTCCGGAAGTTCGCTGGTCTTGTATTCATCCGCATGTCGTGGTGCATGCATGGTGTCATGTCCTCGTCGTGCATGGATTCTGGGCTCCGGTAAACCGTGAAGAACGTCACGTAGTTGTGCTACTTCTTCATCGGTGAATGCCATCTTCTTGAGTAACGTCGAGACTCTGAGACAAATGTCTCCGATACCACTTATGATACGAATTACGTAAGTAATGCGTATAAACACAACGGAAGATTAACAAGTTTACAATATGGATCAAAAATTACAAAGGTGATGGACGAATTTAATGGGATTCGGCCGTGATATAGTAGGATGTACGGAGTTTGGTGTGTTTTTATCGAACTAGACCTATAACTCGATAAAAGGGTAATCTCTTCCCAAGACCTTTTGAGAATTGATCTAGTTAAAATCTCGAGACTCGTCGAAACAATAACTAAGGTTTGTCGAACTCGTTCAACGTATATTTCAAAGGAAATACAAAGTTTATTATGATTCTCGATGATTTACAAGTACAACGAACACTACTATATATAGTAGTTTACAACCGTAAGAAAATACAACAAAACGAGAAAACGAACTTCCTAGCAACATCATTTCGGCCGAAAATCCAAGGGTGAGATATCAAGTCTCTTGGTGTTATTAGGTGAAAGGGACATGAAGCACTCTTGGTCTTTGATGGTGACATTAAGTAGAACAAAATATCATTCTTCCCATGCATGCATTTCGGCCGATCACACCTTAGGAGGATTTGGTGTAGATTTGTGATATCCTCCTTCTTGGAACTACATAGGTGATAATGAAATGAGGGATAGTGACATGATGAAGAAAGTCTTCACTCCATCCATAGGTTCGGCCGTTTGTGACAAGGTGGGGAAGGAGGGAATCACTTCTTTATTTTGTAAAGATATGAAGTCAAGATATGTCCCTTTCAAGCATGATATGGCCGATTTTCTCATGCTTTCGGACCGATTCCGTCGTCGAATTCTACGTTACTCCGATTCCGATTAACAACGTAACTCCAAGCCGCGTATTCTTTTCTCCCAAATATAATGATGCATGGCCATGCGAATTTGCATCATCATGGATGTCGATTTTTATTGGAGATTCTCCGACTGGAATATTAGATATCGTATCAGGTGGTCGGCAGCGATCGGCCAGTTCCGGCAGGTGGTGAATTTTTCCAGCAGTGCTCGGCATTTTCCGGCAGGGTGACATTTTCCGGCAGGTTGTGACATTTTCCGGCAGGTTGTGACATTTTCCGGCAGGTTGTGTCATTTTCCGGCTTGTGTCTGTTTTCTCGCCTAAAAATGTAGTCGCACGTGCACGGCGCATTGTAAGGCCTTTAACGTCGATTCTTGCTTCGGTTTCTTTATTCGGACTATTAAATTCTGTATCATCCCCTCCCCCTTTAAAGGGAATTGTCCTCAATTCCGATCTTCCTTCGTCATCAAGATAATTAACTAAAGCTTCTAAGTACTTGATCTCGAAAATGTCCGCAGTACGTACATGGCCCAAAATCTTGAGACGATAAGTAGTATGGGATCTCCGAGAATCACCAAACAAATAACTATCATTATTAAGGAAATAATAATAATTATTATTCTGTGAGGCAAAATCTTTATCATCGTGGTTGAATTCATTGGATGCAATTTCAAGAACCAAGAAAATTGCCTCGGAATCACCTTTCACATCAAAACATTGGGAAGGCTCGTCTTTAAGCTCGGTATTATAAACAGGAACCACTGGGTAAATATAGCACCTTTCTTCATCTTTATCAAAAATAGGAGATACGGAATCAATTATGGGAAACACAGGATCAATTACGGACTCCTCTTCGTCAGCCCAGTTACGCATCAAATACCGGTGGCCCTTCATAATCCGGTCCAATTTCCATGACACAAAAAGGCTCCTCACCATTAAAATAATTTGGTCCGTTTTGGTCAATTTGGCCAACACAACCAACTAGCCCATGATCAAAGTAGCAAGATCTAGGTTCGTCGACTAGGGAGACACGGCTCAACTCATCTTCTTCGTTGAATTGCTCCGTTGAAAACTCTGTCTCGTCTACTTCATTGAAAATGGTGGTAGGGACATCGTCTTCGTCAAAAAAAACTTCGCTGGAAATTCTTCGATGAAAAAAAAATCTTTGATCAAAGGTTGGCGTGGGCGTCGAAGGATTGGTGGTGGGAAACAACGGTGGTAAGATGTGGCTTTGAACCTTCGCTTGAAATATTTTACGAATTTTTGCCAATCTGTAATTTTAGGCTTACGTTGTTGTGAACAGAATTTGTTTCAATTTTGCCACCGGAAGGCGGCGCTACGCGGAGGTGCTTTGTCACCCGTGAAGCGGCGGTTGATCGGGGCAGCCTTGAAGTCCGAGTGCTCCTCACAAGCACGAAGCCAATCTATGCACGCATTTGGATTACTATCTCCGTGAAATTCCGGTATGCTGTGGAATTTGGCCAAGAAATCAATATCGTTGGCGTCGTCTCTGCGTCTAGCTTGCATATGTTGCTCCGGTAAGCAGTTTAGTGCATCACGTAGTTTCATCAAGAAATCGAGATCCGAGAAATCCATAACAAGAATCAAGAGATAGTTCTTGATAAGAAATCGGACAGAAAATTTTCCAAGAAATCCGTGAAGAATGAACCAAGAAGATGATCAAAGAATCTGATCTCCACCGTTCAGACTGTAGTTCAATGAGTTGGATTACCTTTATCAAAATTTCGTGATGATCTAACGGTCGAATCCACGGGAAACTTTGTTTTCTTCCGACTGCGCTAATCTCAACAAAAAAAAAATCGTTGAATAAATCGCCCAAGGAGATGACCTTGGGCTCCGATACCACTTATGATACGAATTCTCCGGGGAGAGGCGGATACGTATCGGTCGGAGTGTTTGTAAGTGTATGATAGCGGAAGGCTTTTATGAATATGGTAATTCAAGTGTATGAATATGGATGAAGTGTCGGATAACAATAAAAATATCGATCAAGAAGACTTGAACGATCAAGAACAAGAGTTTATCGAATTAGACCTATAACTCGATAAGGTGATTTCTTCCCAAGACCTATTGAGAATCAATCGGATTAATATTCGAAAACGCGTCGAATAAAAATCAAGGTTCGGTAAAAATCATTTACCAATGATAGAAACACAAAGTGTATTCTTTCACATTCAACATTAATCATGCTCTCTACAAAACTACTCAAAGGCTACTTATAGGAGATGTAGCCTTCTAACCAACTAAGGAATCAAAGCTTACATGATCTTGACATGACAACCAAACATCAAAATAAAAATAAGGATGGAATCAAACAAATGGGAGGGAATCACATAATAAACATAGTTATAAGTCACCCCACATAACATGCAAGTCTAATCATGACATGTGAGGGGAGGAAAAACAACAAAAAATAAAAAAAAATTAGCAATAATGGAATTTGCTGGTCTGCCGGACACGGCCCGTGCCGATCGGCACGGTCGCGGCGCGCATCTGGCCGACAGGGACTCGACCGTATCGCCTGGCACGGTCGGGTTGGTCGGACAGCGGGAATTGTACTATCCGTAAGAGTGTGACTCGGCCGTGTCGCCTGGCACGGTCGGGTTGTGTCAGCACGGGCCGTGTCGGACGACACGGTCGGGTTGATCGGCGGCGAGATTTCATTATCCAGACACCTCGGCACGGGCCGTGTCGGATGACACGGCCGGATTCGGTCAGCGGATCGGCCGGCCCGGCAGTGCTGATCGGCGCCCGGCAGGTGGTGGTCGGCAGCGATCGGCCAGTTCCGGCAGGTGGTGAATTTTTCCGGCAGTGCTCGGCATTTTCCGGCAGGGTGACATTTTCCGGCAGGTTGTGACATTTTCCGGCAGGTTGTGACATTTTCCGGCAGGTTGTGTCATTTTCCGGCTTGTGTCCGTTTTCTCGCCTAAAAATGTAGTCGCACGTGTATGGCGCGTTGTAAGGCCTTTAACGTCGGTTCTTGCTTCGGTTTCTTTATTCGGACTATTAAATTCCGTATCATTAATCACCACGGCTCATCCAAAGCCGTATGCACTCCATTGGCTCGATGATGGAAATAAGGTGAAAGTATCAAGACAAGTGAAGGTCGGACTCACCATGGGTTCGTATGGTGATGATATTACATGCGATGTACTATCGATGGACGCATGTCACGTATTATTGGGAAGACCTTGGTTATTTGATCGGGACGTACTACATCGAGGGAGGATTAACGAGTATGAGTTACGTGACAAAGGTAAAAAAATTGTTCTTAAACCTATGTCACCTCAAGCTATCCGAACAATGAGTTCAAAAAAAATCGAAGGGCCGAAACTTACGATGCTTGCAAACGAAAAAGAAGTCGAACACGCCATTGACGATGGCGAACGTGTTTATTTGATGATGATCAAAGAATTCCGAAACCTTGCTACCAAATCACACCACGAAGGAGAGATAGATACACTATTACACGAGTTCGCGGATGTATTTCCCGAAGATTTGCCGGTGGGATTACCACCTATCCGCGGAATCGAACACCAAATTGATCTTGTACCAGGAGCTCCATTACCGAACAAAGCGGCGTATCGTTGTAATCCCGAAGAAACCAAAGAACTACAACGTCAAATTGATGAGCTCATGAGTCACGGATATGTCCGAGAAAGTTTAAGTCCGTGTGCGGTTCCAGTCCTACTTGTACCAAAAAAGACGGATCATGGCGAATGTGTATTGACATGAGCCGTGAATAACATCACCGTCAAGTATCGGTTCCCCATCCCGAGACTAGACGACATGTTAGACGAGTTGCATGGCTCGGTTATATTTTCAAAAGTTGATTTACGGAGCGGATATCATCAAATTCGCATGCGAGAGGGAGACGAATGGAAGACGGCGTTTAAAACAAAGAATGGACTTTACGAATGGGTTGTGATGCCATTCGGCCTCACTAATGCCCCGAGCACTTTCATGAGATTGATGAACGAGGTTCTCAAACCTTTCTTGGGAAAGTTTTTTGTCGTATACTTAGACGACATTTTGATCTACAGTCGATCCTTAGAGGAACATCTTGAACATTTGCGGCACGTGTTTGAAACTCTAAGGAAACAGAAACTTTATGGAAAGCGAGAGAAGTGTACTTTCCTAGTCGAGAGTCTTGTCTTTCTCGGCTATGTCGTTTCTAAAGAAGGAGTTTCGGTGGACCAAGAGAAGATCGCGGCAATCAAGTCTTGGCCGACACCAAAAACAATCACGGAGGTACGATCATTTCATGGTCTCGCTTCTTTTTACCGACGATTCATACGGGACTTTAGCACCATCTCCAGTCCGATCACGGAGTGTCTTAAAAAAGGAACCTTTGCATGGAACGAGGCGGCCCAAAAGGCTTTTGAAAAATTAAAAGGAAAGTTATGTGAAGCACCAATTTTAACGTTACCCGATTTTTCGCAACCATTTGAGGTGGAATGCGACGCTAGTGGAGTTGGAATCGGGGCAGTACTTATTCAAGGAGGCCGCCCCATCGCCTATTTTTCGGAGAAATTAAGTGGCGCCCGAGTTAATTATTGTACTTACGACAAGGAGTTCTATGCTATCGTGAGAGCACTCGATCATTGGAGTCACTATTTACGTTCAAAACATTTCGTGTTACATTCGGATCACGAGTCGTTGAAATACATCAACGGACAAAGCAAGCTAAGTCCGAGGCATGCAAAATGGGTGGAATTTTTACAATCTTTTCACTTTTCATCCAAGTACAAAGACGGTAAGAGTAATATAGTGGCAGATGCACTATCAAGAGGGTATGCCTTACTGTCGATTCTAGATGTTCGTTTGTTGGGGTTCGAGACTTTGAAAGATCATTACAGTGACGATTTGGACTTCGGAGAAATTTTCACCCGTTTGTTGGGGTTCGAGACTTTGGAAACGACGTTGGTGCAATTCCCTCCATCAACGATCAAACTACACCATTTATTTCCAACTTGACACTTCGTGTGAAATATTTGATTTCGCTGTTCCGAATCATTCGAAACAGCTTTGGCTTGTAGCGTCTGCAGAACTAAAGCCGTGTCATAGCTTGGAGCATCATAAGTCTCGTATTCTTCTCCTTCTTCGTCCTTCATGTCGAATCAAATACGTCACCTAGTCTTTCTTCCTCAACCAACAACTCGTCTCAGATCGTGACAGCTTCTCTCAGTGTCACCACTCGTTTGTTCGGACAAGCATTTTGATAATGTCCGAATCCTTGACATTTGAAACATCTTACTTTAGCCAAACTCATCTCTTTCGGCACGTAGGGCGTTTTAGGAATCGCAACAGGGACCGGAGTCGGTACAGTTGCCTTAGTAGTTGAACTAGAGCCGACACTTGGGTTTCCAAATTTAGCTGGAAACTCGAGTTTATACAACTTCATCCTGTTCTGAGCTTCTAACTTCACACATAGCCCACATAATGTATCGAAGTCCTCGTATGGATACAGTTCTACCGAGTTAGCTATGCTTCGGTTCAAGCCACGCAAGAATCGTGACATCTTCTGCTCCTCATTCTCCTCTATTTCTCCCATTAGGGTCAGATTCTCAAACTCCTCAGTGTACTCAATGACATTCAACTTTCCTTGCATGAGATCTGCAATCTTCCTGTACAAGGACAACTAGTGTGATGTTGGTACATATCTTTTACGCAGTTATTTTTTTAATGAATCCCACGAACGGATCTTATCTTTCCCCGCACGAGCTCTTCGTGTTTTAATTCCTTCGTACCAAAGTGAAGCTCCTTTCCCCAACTTGAGAATTGCATACTTACACATTTTCTCATCGTCGATGATACGAATTACGTATGTAAGTGTACGTAATGCGTATGAAATACAACGGAAGATTATTATGTTTGGAAAAGTATCAAAGTATCAACCAAAAGTACAAGGTGGTGACCGAAATTTATACGGTTTGGGCCGTGATGTAGGATAGTGTATGGGTTTGAATGTGTTTTACCGAATTAGACCTATAACTCGATAAAGATAATCTCTCCTCAAGACCTATTGAGAATCGATCAAGTTATAATTCGAGACGCGTCGAAATAATAACTAAAGTTTTGTTGAACTCGTTCAACGTATATTTCAAAGAAATACAAGGTTTATTAATATTCAAGATTGTTACAAATATAATCAAGTACTACTATATATAGTAGTTTCCAACTTTAAGAAAATACAACAAAAACAAGAAAATGAAGCTTCCTAGCAACTCCTTCAAATCGTGAGGTATCATGGTGGGAAGGTGATATGATATCAAGTCTTTTTGGAATTATCATGGTGATTAGGACATGAAGGATAATGACATGAAGGAGACATTTGATGAAAGTCTTCATCAAATTCTTTTGTTCAAATCGTGAGGTATCATGGTGGGAAGGTGATATGATATCAAGTCTTTTTGGAATTATCATGGTGATTAGGACATGAAGGATAATGACATGAAGGAGACATTTGATGAAAGTCTTCATCAAATTCTTTTGTTCAAATCGTGAGGTATCATGGTGGGAAGGTGATATGATATCAAGTCTTTTTGGAATTATCATGGTGATTAGGACATGAGGGACAATGACATGAAGGAAAGTTTTGAGGAAAGTCTTCTTCAAATCTATGCATGGGCCGATTTTGTTATTATGGTGGGGAAGGAAATATCTTCATTATCTTGTCAAAGATATGAAGTCAAGTGAGGTCCCTTTCAAGCATGATATGGCCGATTTTTCATGCTTTCGGACCGATTCCGTCGTCGAATTTTACGTTACTCCGATTCCGATTAACAACGTAACTCCAATCCGCGTATTCTTTTCTCCCAGGTATAATGATGTATGACCATGCGAATTTGTATCGTCGTGTATGTCGATTTTTATTGGAGCTTCTTCGATTTAGATATCGTATCAAGTCTTGAAACTAGAAGAGACAAAAATCTTCATGATCTTGGACCAATAATGATGCTGTCGGTTTTGTCATTTATGGGATCCAATGAGTCCGAATTTGGTCCTATGGTCTCATAAGATTTGTAGCTCTCTTTCTTAGCTTTCCATGGCCACTTGAATCACCTGAATCGGATTTCGTACGAGAAAGTTATGGGCAAAATACTAAAACTGCTACGAAGTCGTCGTGCGCGCGAGAATTGGTAATTTGTCCATGTATTTTGCATGAGGATTTTATGTATACCTGCGACTCAACCAAGCTTGGTCGGATAATCTTCTTTTTTGTATTTGATGATGTTGACCGATTCGTATCATACCCTCTCTCTTTAAAGGGAATTGTCCTCAATTCCGAACTCCCTTCGTCACCAAGATAATTGACTAAAGCCTCTAAGTATTTGATCTCGAAGATGTCCGCAGTACGTACATGACCCAAAATCTTGAGACGATAGGTAGTGGGGCCCCTTCGAGAATCACCAACAAAATAACTATCATTATTAATAAAATAATAATATTTACTCCGCCAGGTAATACCGATATCATGACATGAGTGGATATCTCGAAATGGGACGACGGTTAACTCCACATCGGGTTCCTCCTCCAGTGGAAACACTGATTTCTCGGGTTCATCATCAAAAATGGAAAACACAGAATGTATTACGGTGGGAACCATAGGATTTATTACGGATTCCTCTTCATCAATTGGTTCCTCATCAAATGCTGGCGGTCCGTCATATTCTAACCAACACTCCGTTTCAATATTGCTGGGCTCCTCCAATAATGTCTCATCAAAAATTAATCCACTAGGCTCATTTCGTACCGCAACAAAGTCATACGACCCACTTTGCTCCGATAGGACAGCTCGACTCCAACCATCGTCTTCTTTGTCATCAAAAAATGCCGCAGAAATTGTCATATCAAAGTCGCTGTGACAAAGAGTTCATCTTCAAGATTAGCCGTTTCAGAAAGCATAAGGCCGTGATCTTGTTTCGCGTTACTAAAATAATTTGGTCCGTTTTGGTCAATTTGGCCAACACAACCAACTAGCCCATGATCAAAGTAGCAAGATCTAGGTTCGTCAACTAGGGAGACACGGCTCAACTCATCTTGTTCGTTGAATTGCTCCGTTGAAAACTCTGTCTCGTCTACTTCATTGAAAATGGTGGTAGGGACATCGTCTTCGTCAAAAAAAACTTCGCTGGAAATTCTTCGAAAAAAAAATCTTTGATCAAAGGTTGGCGGCGGGGCGTCGAAGGATTGGTGGTGGGGAAACAACGACTGGTGGTAAGATGTGGCTTTGAACCTTCGCTTGAAATATTTTCTGAATTTTTGCCAATCTGTAATTTTAGGCTTACGTTGTTGTGAACGGGACTGTTTCAATTTTTGCCACCAGAAGGTGGCGCTACCGCGGAGGCGCTTTGTCACCAGCGAAACGCGGCGGTTGATCGGGGCAGCCTTGAAGTCTGCATGCTCCTCACAAGCATGGAGCCAATCTATGCACGCATCTGGATTACTATCTCCGTGAAATTCCGGTATGCTGCGGAATTTGGCCAAGAAATCAATATCGTTGGCATCGTCTCTGCGTCTTTCTTGCATACGTTGCTCCGGTAAGCCGTTTAGTGCGTCACGGAGTTTCATCAAGAAATCGAGCTCGGAGAAATCCATAACAAGAATCAAGAGATAGTTCTTGACAAGAAATCGGACAGAAAATTTTCCAAGAAATCCGTGAAGAATGAACCAAGAAGATGATCAAAGAATCTGATCTCCACCGTTCAGACTGTAGTTCAAGAAGTTGGCTTACCTTTGTCAAAATTTCGTAATGATCCAACGGTCGAATCCACGGGAAACTTTGTTTTCTTCCGACTGCTCTAATCTCAACAAAAAAAATTCATTGAATAAATCGCCCAAGGAGATGACCTTGGGCTCCGATACCACTTATGATACGAATTACGTATGTAAGTGTACGTAATGCGTATGAAATACAACGGAAGATTATTATGTTTGGAAAAGTATCAAAGTATCAACCAAAAGTACAAGGTGGTGACCGAAATTTATACGGTTTTCGGCCGTGATGTAGGATAGTGTATGGGTTTGAATGTGTTTTACCGAATTAGACCTATAACTCGATAAAGATAATCTCTCCTCAAGACCTATTGAGAATCGATCAAGTTATAATTCGAGACGCGTCGAAATAATAACTAAAGTTTTGTTGAACTCGTTCAACGTATATTTCAAAGAAATACAAGGTTTATTAATATTCAAGATTGTTACAAATATAATCAAGTACTACTATATATAGTAGTTTCCAACTTTAAGAAAATACAACAAAAACAAGAAAATGAAGCTTCCTAGCAACTCCTTCAAATCGTGAGGTATCATGGTGGGAAGGTGATATGATATCAAGTCTTTTTGGAATTATCATGGTGATTAGGACATGAAGGATAATGACATGAAGGAGACATTTGATGAAAGTCTTCATCAAATTCTTTTGTTCAAATCGTGAGGTATCATGGTGGGAAGGTGATATGATATCAAGTCTTTTTGGAATTATCATGGTGATTAGGACATGAAGGATAATGACATGAAGGAGACATTTGATGAAAGTCTTCATCAAATTCTTTTGTTCAAATCGTGAGGTATCATGGTGGGAAGGTGATATGATATCAAGTCTTTTTGGAATTATCATGGTGATTAGGACATGAGGGACAATGACATGAAGGAAAGTTTTGAGGAAAGTCTTCTTCAAATCTATGCATGGGCCGATTTTGTTATTATGGTGGGGAAGGAAATATCTTCATTATCTTGTCAAAGATATGAAGTCAAGTGAGGTCCCTTTCAAGCATGATATGGCCGATTTTTCATGCTTTCGGACCGATTCCGTCGTCGAATTTTACGTTACTCCGATTCCGATTAACAACGTAACTCCAATCCGCGTATTCTTTTCTCCCAGGTATAATGATGTATGACCATGCGAATTTGTATCGTCGTGTATGTCGATTTTTATTGGAGCTTCTTCGATTTAGATATCGTATCAAGTCTTGAAACTAGAAGAGACAAAAATCTTCATGATCTTGGACCAAATATGATGCTGTCGGTTTTGTCATTTCTGGGATCCAATGAGTCCGAATTTGGTCCTATGGTCTCATAAGATTTGTAGCTCTCTTTCTTAGCTTTCCATGGCCACTTGAATCACCTGAATCGGATTTCGGACGAGAAAGTTATGGGCAAAATACTAAAACTGCTACGAAGTCGTCGTGCGCGCGAGAATTGGTAATTTGTCCATGTATTTTGCATGAGGATTTTATGTATGCCTGCGACTCAACCAAGCTTGGTCGGATAATCTTCTTTTTTGTATTTGATGATGTTGACCGATTCGTATCATACCCTCTTGATACGAATTACGTAAGTAATGCGTATAAACACAACGGAAGATTAACAAGTTTACAATATGGATCAAAAATTACAAAGGTGATGGACGAATTTAATGGGATTCGGCCGTGATATAGTAGGATGTACGGAGTTTGGTGTGTTTTTATCGAACTAGACCTATAACTCGATAAAAGGGTAATCTCTTCCCAAGACCTTTTGAGAATTGATCAAGTTAAAATCTCGAGACTCGTCGAAACAATAACTAAGGTTTGTCGAACTCGTTCAACGTATATTTCAAAGGAAATACAAAGTTTATTATGATTCTCGATGATTTACAAGTACAACGAACACTACTATATATAGTAGTTTACAACCGTAAGAAAATACAACAAAACGAGAAAACGAACTTCCTAGCAACATCATTTCGGCCGAAAATCCAAGGGTGAGATATCAAGTCTCTTGGTGTTATTAGGTGAAAGGGACATGAAGCACTCTTGGTCTTTGATGGTGACATGAAGTAGAACAAAATATCATTCTTCCCATGCATGCATTTCGGCCGATCACACCTTAGGAGGATTTGGTGTAGATTTGTGATATCCTCCTTCTTGGAACTACATAGGTGATAATGAAATGAGGGATAGTGACATGATGAAGAAAGTCTTCACTCCATCCATAGGTTCGGCCGTTTGTGACAAGGTGGGGAAGGAGGGAATCACTTCTTTATTTTATAAAGATATGAAGTCAAGATATGTCCCTTTCAAGCATGATATGGCCGATTTTCTCATGCTTTCGGACCGATTCCGTCGTCGAATTCTACGTTACTCCGATTCCGATTAACAACGTAACTCCAAGCCGCGTATTCTTTTCTCCCAAATATAATGATGCATGGCCATGCGAATTTGCATCATCATGGATGTCGATTTTTATTGGAGATTCTCCATTGGAATATTAGATATCGTATCATTCCCTCCGTCTTTGAAAGGAATTGACCTCAGTGCAATGCCATCGTCGTCAAGATAAGGTGAGAGATCACCTACGTTGAATGTCGCGTGTACTCTGTATTCGCGGGAGTTCGACTTTGTATGCGTTGTCGTTCACCTTTTCCACAATTTTGTACGGACCCTCGGCTCTCGGCATCAATTTGTTCTTCCGTTTGCTTGGGAATCTTTCTTTTCTCAAATGTATCCAAACCAAGTCGCCAACATCAAATAATCTCGCCTTTTTATTTTTGTTCGACTTCCGTTTGTATATTTCATTTACTTCTTTAATCCGTTCCGTATCTTTTCATGTAACTTCACCATTGATTTGAGTTTTGCTTGGCGTCTTTGTGAACCAACTCGTTGCTCGGTAAGGGAATCAAGTCCAATGGCAAGTGCGGATTTAATCCGTATACCACTTCAAAAGGTGAATGGGCCGTGGCATAACCGGGTGATCGGTTGTATGCGAATTCGCATGAGCAAGTTTAACGTCCCAATCCTTCGTGTTTTATTTACCAACCCTCGTAATAATGCTCCCAAGGTTCGATTAGTTACCTCGATGCATCGTCGGTTTTGCGGGTGATGTGAAGTCTTGAATAGGAGTTTAGTACCGACTTTCCTCCATAAAGTATTCCGAGTAACTCGAAATTTGGAATCTCGATCCGACACGATAGTTTTGGAACTCGTGTAAACGAACTATTTCCGAAATACAAGTCCGCCACATTGCTTGCATCATCGGTTTTGTGGCACGCGACAAAGTGAGCCATTTTCGAAAAAGCGATCGGCGACCACCATGATCGAGTCCTTGCCTCGTTGAGTACGAGGTAAAGCCACAATAAAATCCATCGAGACATCCTCCCGCAGTCGTAACGGTATTGTAGCGGCATGTATGTACTTGACTTGAAGCGAACTTTTCATCATGTGACAAGTTACGCATTTGCTCACGATTGTACTTACGTCACCATACATTTTCGGCCAAAAGAAATGTTCTTTTAGCACCTCTGATCTTGGTCGAGCCGAAGTGTCCGGCTAGTCCTCCTCCGTGCGCCTCCCGAACCAACAATTCCCGAATTGTATGTCTCGCACACATAACTTATTTCCCTTGAAAAGAAAGCCATCTGTAAAACAAATTCCTCGTGCAGGGCCGTTTTACAACGGTTAAAAATTTCCCGAAGTCCAAATCGTCGTTGTAATGATCTTTCAAAGTCTCGAACCCCAACAAACGAACATCTAGCATCGACAAAAGCATACCGTCTCGATAGTGCATCCGCCACTACATTACTCTTCCGTCTTTGTACTTGGATGAAAAGTGAAAAGATTGTAAAAATTCCACCCATTTTGCATGCCTCGGGCTTAGCTTACTTTGTCCGTTGATGTATTTCAACGACTCATGATCCGAATGCGGCACGAAATGTTTTGAACGTAGATAATGACTCCAATGGTCGAGTGCTCTTACGATAGCATAGAACTCCTTGTCGTAAGTACAATAATTCACTCGCGCCACTTAACTTCTCCGAAAAATAGGCAATGGGACGGCCTCTTTGAATAAGCAACTTGCCCGATTCCAACTCCGCTAGCGTCGCATTCTACCTCAAGCGGTTGTGAAAAATCGGGTAACGTCAAAATCGGCGCTTCACATAATTTTCCTTTTAAATTTTCAAAAGCCTTTTGGGCCGCCTCGTTCCATGCAAAGGTTCCCTTTTCGGACACTCGTGATCGGATGGATATAGTGCTAAAGTCCCGTATGAATCGTCGGTAAAACGAAGCGAGGCCATGAAATGGCCGTACCTCCGTGATTGTCTTTGGGGTCGGCCACGACTTGATTGCCGTGATCTTCTCTTGGTCGGCCGAAACTCCGTCTTTCGAAACAACATAGCCGAAAGACAAGACTCTCGACTAGGAAAGTACACTTCTCCCGTTTTCCATAAAGTTTTTGTTCCCTTAGCGTCTCAAACACGTACGCAAATGTTCGAGATGTTCTTCTACGGACCATTGTAGATCAAAATGTCGTCTAAGTACACGACAACAAACTTTCCCAAGAAAGGTTTAAGAACCTCGTTCATCAACCTCATAAAGGTGCTCGGGCGTTGGTGAGGCCGAATGGCATCACAACCCATTCGTAAAGTCCATTCTTCGTTTTAAACGCCGTTTTCCATTCGTCTCCCTCTCGCATGCGGATTTGATGGTATCCGCTCCGTAAATCAACTTTGGAAAATATAACCGAGCCATGTAACTCGTCCGGATGTCGTCTAGTCTCGGGATGGGAAACCGATACTTGACGGTGATGTTATTCACGGCTCTCTGTCAATACACATTCGCCATGTCCCGTCTTTTTTGGTACAAGTAGAACTGAACCGCACACGGACTTAAACTTTCTCGGACATATCCGTGATTCATGAGTTCGTCAATTTGACGTTGTAGTTCTTTGGTTTCTTGGGATTACAACGATACGCCGCTTTGTTCGGTAATGGAGCTCGGTATAAGATCAATGCAGTGTTCAATCCGCGGATAGGTGGTAATCCTACCGCAAGTCTTCGGGAAATACGTCCAGAAAACTCGTGTAATAATACGTCTATCTCTTCCTCATGTTGCGATTTTGTGGCAAGATTTGGACCTCTTTGATCATCATCAAATAAACACGTTCGCCATCGTCAATGGCGTGTTCGACTTCTTTCTCGTTTGCAAACATCGTAAGTTTCGGTCCTTCGACTTTTTTCGAACTCATCGTCCGGATAGCTTGAGGTGACATAGGTTTAAGAACAATTTTTTTACCTTTGTCACGTAGCTCATACTCATTACTCCTCCCTCGATGTAGTACGTCCCGATCAAATAACCAAGGTCTTCCTAATAACACGTGACATGCGTCCATCGGTAGTACATCGCATGTAATGTCATCGCCATACGAACCCATGGTGAGTCCGACCTTCACTTGCCTTGATACTTTCACCTTATTTCCATCATCGAGCCAATGGAGTGCATACGGTTTAGGATGGGCCGTGGTGATCAAACCGAGTTTTGAAACCATCTCGCTTGATGCCACGTTTGTACAACTCCCACCGTCAATGATCAAGCTACACCATTTATCTCCGACACGACACTTCGTGTGGAAGATTTGGTCCCGTTGTTCTTCGTCACTTGGGGCGGCCTTCGTTTGTAACATGCGAAGGACAAGGTTCGTGTCATAGTTCGGGGCATCGTATGCCTCGCATTCTTCTTCTTCTTCGTCAGCTTCTAAGTTGAAAACGTCTCCAACTCTTTCTTCTTCGGCTAATAATTCCTCTCGGGCGGCTATGGCTTCTCACAACGTTACAATCCTCCGATTTGGACAAGCACTTTGATAGTGTCCAAATCCTTGACATTTGAAACACCGGACTTTAGATAGGCTTGTTTCTTTTGGTGTGATAGGAGTTTTTGGAAGGGTAGTAACGGGCTGGCTTGTGGTGACAGGTTTTGGAAACGAGCTAGAACTCGCGCCAAAGTTGGTATTTCCGTATTTAGGTGGGAATTCGGGTTTAGAGAGTTTTGTTTTGTTTTGATTTTCCAACTTTATGCAAAGCCCGCATAAAGTATCGAAGTCAGAATAGGGGTAGAGTTCCACTGAATTAGCAATATTTTTGTTCAAACCTCGTAGGAAACGGGACATGCGCAATTCTTCGCTTTCTTCAAGTTCTCCCATCAAGGATAAGTTTTCAAATTCCTCGATGTACTCCTCGACACTTAGCTTTCCTTGCGTGAGGTCAGAAATTTTTCTGAGACTTAGCTTGTGTGTAGCGGGACATATCTTTTCGTAGTTTCCTTTTAGGGAATCCCACGAACGTATCTTCTCTTTTAAAGACGACTTCTTTGTGTCTTCATTCGCTCAAACCAAAGGGAAGCTCCCTTTCCAAGTTTGAGAATCGCGTACTTGCAACGTACCTCGTCATTGAGCTCCTTGAACTCAAACATTCGTTCAATTTTTCTTTCCCACTCCAAATAAACCTCAGGATCGGTGCCGCCTACGAACTCCGGAAGTTCGCTGGTCTTGTATTCATCCGCATGTCGTGGTGCATGCATGGTGTCATGTCCTCGTCGTGCATGGATTCTGGGCTCCGGTAAACCGCGAAGAACGTCACGTAGTTGTGCTACTTCTTCATCGGTGAATGCCATCTTCTTGAGTAACGTCGAGACTCTGAGACAAATGTCTCCGATACCACTTATGATACGAATTACGTAAGTAATGCGTATAAACACAACGGAAGATTAACAAGTTTACAATATGGATCAAAAATTACAAAGGTGATGGACGAATTTAATGGGATTCGGCCGTGATATAGTAGGATGTACGGAGTTTGGTGTGTTTTTATCGAACTAGACCTATAACTCGATAAAAGGGTAATCTCTTCCCAAGACCTTTTGAGAATTGATCAAGTTAAAATCTCGAGACTCGTCGAAACAATAACTAAGGTTTGTCGAACTCGTTCAACGTATATTTCAAAGGAAATACAAAGTTTATTATGATTCTCGATGATTTACAAGTACAACGAACACTACTATATATAGTAGTTTACAACCGTAAGAAAATACAACAAAAGCGAGAAAACGAACTTCCTAGCAACATCATTTTCGGCCGAAAATCCAAGGGTGAGATATCAAGTCTCTTGGTGTTATTAGGTGAAAGGGACATGAAGCACTCTTGGTCTTTGATGGTGACATGAAGTAGAACAAAATATCATTCTTCCCATGCATGCATTTGGCCGATCACACCTTAGGAGGATTTGGTGTAGATTTGTGATATCCTCCTTCTTGGAACTACATAGGTGATAATGAAATGAGGGATAGTGACATGATGAAGAAAGTCTTCACTCCATCCATAGGTTCGGCCGTTTGTGACAAGGTGGGGAAGGAGGGAATCACTTCTTTATTTTGTAAAGATATGAAGTCAAGATATGTCCCTTTCAAGCATGATATGGCCGATTTTCTCATGCTTTCGGACCGATTCCGTCGTCGAATTCTACGTTACTCCGATTCCGATTAACAACGTAACTCCAAGCCGCGTATTCTTTTCTCCCAAATATAATGATGCATGGCCATGCGAATTTGCATCATCATGGATGTCGATTTTTATTGGAGATTCTCCGACTGGAATATTAGATATCGTATCACCTCTCTCTTTAAAGGGAATTGTCCTCAATTCCGAACTCCCTTCGTCACCAAGATAATTGACTAAAGCCTCTAAGTATTTGATCTCGAAGATGTCCGCAGTACGTACATGACCCAAAATCTTGAGACGATAGGTAGTGGGGCCCCTTCGAGAATCACCAACAAAATAACTATCATTATTAATAAAATAATAATATTTACTCCGCCAGGTAATACCGATATCATGACATGAGTGGATATCTGAAATGGGGCCTTACAGTTAACTCCACATCGGGTTCCTCCTCCGAGTGGAAACACTGATTTCTCGGGTTCATCATCAAAAATGGAAAACACAGAATGTATTACGGTGGGAACCATAGGATTTATTACGGATTCCTCTTCATCAATTGGTTCCTCATCAAATGCTGGCGGTCCGTCATAATCTAACCAACACTCCGTTTCAATATTGCTGGGCTCCTCCAATAATGTCTCATCAAAAATTAATCCACTAGGCTCATTTCGTACCGCAACAAAGTCATACGACCCACTTTGCTCCGATAGGACAGCTCGACTCCAACCATCGTCTTCTTTGTCATCAAAAAATGCCGCAGGAAATTCTGTCATATCAAAGTCGTCAGTGACAAAGAGTTCATCTTCAAGATTAGCCGTTTCAGAAAGCATAAGGCCGTGATCTTGTTTCGCGTTACTAAAATAATTTGGTCCGTTTTGGTCAATTTGGCCAACACAACCAACTAGCCCATGATCAAAGTAGCAAGATCTAGGTTCGTCAACTAGGGAGACACGGCTCAACTCATCTTGTTCGTTGAATTGCTCCGTTGAAAACTCTGTCTCGTCTACTTCATTGAAAATGGTGGTAGGGACATCGTCTTCGTCAAAAAAACTTACTGGAAATTCTTGAAAAAAATCTTTGATCAAAGGTTGGCGGCGGGCGTCGAAGGATTGGTGGTGGGGAAACAACGGCCGGTGGTAAGATGTGGCTTTGAACCTTCGCTTGAAATATTTTACGAATTTTTGCCAATCTGTAATTTTAGGCTTACGTTGTTGTGAACGGATCAAGCTTTCAATTTTTGCCACCAGAAGGTGGCGCTACCGCGGAGGCGCTTTGTCACCAGCGAAACGCGGCGGTTGATCGGGGCAACCTTGAAGTCTGCATGCTCCTCACAAGCATGGAGCCAATCTATGCACGCATCTGGATTACTATCTCCGTGAAATTAGGTATCTTTGCGGAATTTGGCCAAGAAATCAATATCGTTGGCATCGTCTCTGCGTCTTTCTTGCATACGTTGCTCCGGTAAGCCGTTTAGTGCGTCACGGAGTTTCATCAAGAAATCGAGCTCGGAGAAATCCATAACAAGAATCAAGAGATAGTTCTTGACAAGAAATCGGACAGAAAATTTTCCAAGAAATCCGTGAAGAATGAACCAAGAAGATGATCAAAGAATCTGATCTCCACCGTTCAGACTGTAGTTCAAGAAGTTGGCTTACCTTTGTCAAAATTTCGTAATGATCCAACGGTCGAATCCACGGGAAACTTTGTTTTCTTCCGACTGCTCTAATCTCAACAAAAAAAATTCGTTGAATAAATCGCCCAAGGAGATGACCTTGGGCTCCGATACCACTTATGATACGAATTACGTATGTAAGTGTACGTAATGCGTATGAAATACAACGGAAGATTATTATGTTTGGAAAAGTATCAAAGTATCAACCAAAAGTACAAGGTGGTGACCGAAATTTATACGGTTTTCGGCCGTGATGTAGGATAGTGTATGGGTTTGAATGTGTTTTACCGAATTAGACCTATAACTCGATAAAGATAATCTCTCCTCAAGACCTATTGAGAATCGATCAAGTTATAATTCGAGACGCGTCGAAATAATAACTAAAGTTTTGTTGAACTCGTTCAACGTATATTTCAAAGAAATACAAGGTTTATTAATATTCAAGATTGTTACAAATATAATCAAGTACTACTATATATAGTAGTTTCCAACTTTAAGAAAATACAACAAAAACAAGAAAATGAAGCTTCCTAGCAACTCCTTCAAATCGTGAGGTATCATGGTGGGAAGGTGATATGATATCAAGTCTTTTTGGAATTATCATGGTGATTAGGACATGAAGGATAATGACATGAAGGAGACATTTGATGAAAGTCTTCATCAAATTCTTTTGTTCAAATCGTGAGGTATCATGGTGGGAAGGTGATATGATATCAAGTCTTTTTGGAATTATCATGGTGATTAGGACATGAAGGATAATGACATGAAGGAGACATTTGATGAAAGTCTTCATCAAATTCTTTTGTTCAAATCGTGAGGTATCATGGTGGGAAGGTGATATGATATCAAGTCTTTTTGGAATTATCATGGTGATTAGGACATGAGGGACAATGACATGAAGGAAAGTTTTGAGGAAAGTCTTCTTCAAATCTATGCATGGGCCGATTTTGTTATTATGGTGGGGAAGGAAATATCTTCATTATCTTGTCAAAGATATGAAGTCAAGTGAGGTCCCTTTCAAGCATGATATGGCCGATTTTTCATGCTTTCGGACCGATTCCGTCGTCGAATTTTACGTTACTCCGATTCCGATTAACAACGTAACTCCAATCCGCGTATTCTTTTCTCCCAGGTATAATGATGTATGACCATGCGAATTTGTATCGTCGTGTATGTCGATTTTTATTGGAGCTTCTTCGATTTAGATATCGTATCAAGTCTTGAAACTAGAAGAGACAAAAATCTTCATGATCTTGGACCAAATATGATGCTGTCGGTTTTGTCATTTCTGGGATCCAATAAGTCCGAATTTGGTCCTATGGTCTCATAAGATTTGTAGCTCTCTTTCTTAGCTTTCCATGGCCACTTGAATCACCTGAATCGGATTTCGGACGAGAAAGTTATGGGCAAAATACTAAAACTGCTACGAAGTCGTCGTGCGCGCGAGAATTGGTAATTTGTCCATGTATTTTGCATGAGGATTTTATGTATGCCTGCGACTCAACCAAGCTTGGTCGGATAATCTTCTTTTTTGTATTTGATGATGTTGACCGATTCGTATCAGTCGAGGTCTTTAAACTCGAACATACGATCAATTTTTCGTTCCCATTCTAGGTAAACTTCAGGGTCTGTCCCTCCAACGAACTCTGGAAGCTCGTTCACCTTGAATTCTTCGACATGGCGTGAGGGTCGTTCATAGTCACCATGCCTAGGTTGCCAATGCTGGTCGCGTTGTTCTGGTACGTCACGCAATGCGTCACGAAGTTTTGCCAAGAAATCAACGTCGTTGAGATCCATAATGTCAAATATCAAGAACTTGGTCTCCGATGCCACTTATGATACCAATTCTTACTTGTGATGCGAATTCCCTATCGATACAACGGAAACTGTTTTTGACGAGCGGAAGCTATCGGCAAGAAACTGTCGGGAATTGGTAACAACGGCTCGCTACAGCAGTAACCCGGACTAGCGGCACGCACTCGTGATAGGTGATACGAGATCGATATGGCCAACCGAAGAAAGACGACGTAGACGACCATGCAACCATGCATACGGCCATGCACACACATGCACCTACATGACATGCACTTATTTCTTTGGACGAGACGACAAATACGAGACTTGAAGTAACCTTGAAGGTGGACTAGTCCGAGTGAAAAAGGTGAAAAGCGGACAAAATTACCAATTCCCGCGCGTATGACTACTTCGTAGCAGTTTTGGTATTTTAATCATAACTCTCTCATACGAAGTCCGATTTAGGTGATTCAAGCGGCCATGGAAAGATAAAAGAAAGATCTATAAATCATGTGAAACGGTCCAAGATCCAATTATGCTTCTATCAAGCCACACGAACCGTTCAAATGTGCAGTGATTTTTATGGCCGAAAATTGATGAAGATTTGTCAAAGATCCCTTCCACCTACATCACCACCCCTTTGTTTATTTGTCACTTTCAAAGTCCACCATAATAAGATCAAGGTAGAGATTTGTCTCACTCCAACCTTTCTCCAAATCGGCCGAACATGCAAGGAAGAAATGTCAAGATGTTGCTTTCATTAAGAAGATGCCAAGATGTTGCTTTCATGTTCAAGTCCTTGTCAAAGCCTTACAAAAATATATCACATGAGAAAGATGTTATCTACTCCCTTCAAGTACCCCACGGCCAAAAATAAGAGGAAGAAGCCATATATGATGTTGCTTTCAATCTTTGTCAAAGTCTTGATAGTTTAGTTTATTATTTACTTGTCTTTTAGCTTGATCTTGTGTGATCTTGTTTGAACTTATTTGTAGTTGTAATGGCTATATATTAGCCTCATCCTCAACCTTTTGTAAGAACTTTTGAAGCTTGAAAAAATGAAATACATGTATGTATTCATTGTTGAATGATTTTCAGCACAACTTAATTATAATTCGACGCGTCTTCGAGTTGTAATTTAATCGATTCTCAATAGGTCTTGAGGAGAGATTGTCTTATCAAACTATAGGTCTAGTTTGATAATTTACTTTCATTTTATTCTTGTTTACATAAGCTGAATTGCCCTACTTTCGGTTGAATCTTACGAGTGTTACACATATCGAGTGTTGTAGGTAACAAAATATTTCCGCTGCATTTCCTTGCGAGTTTACGTACAATTTCATATGTAATTCGTATCATAAGTGGTATCGGAGCCCAAGGTCATCTCCTTGGACGATTTATTCAACGAATTTTAGTTGAAGTATTTAGTCACCTTCTTGGGTTGTTCTTCACGGTTAGAAGAATTTTCGCATAACATTGGCAGATTAGCGCAGTCGGAAGAAAATAAAGTTTCCCGTGGATTCGACCGTTGGATCGTCACGAAATTTTGACAAAGGTAAGCCAACTCATTGAACTACAGTCTGAACGGTGGAGATCAGATTCTTTGATCATCTTCTTGGTTCATTCTTCACGGCTTTCTTGGCAAATTTTCTGTTCGATTTCTTGATCATTAGAAGAGATGGACTTTTCCAATACCGAATTCTTGGTAAAGCTACGTGATGCTTTACATGACTTACCGGAACCTCGACGAGGAGGAGAAGGCCTGTGTTCCCCACGCCATACTAATGAGTTTGAGTTGAACGAACTTCCAAAGTTCATCAGAGGTACCGATCCCAAAATTTATTTGGAATGGGAACGTAAGATGGATCGCTTGTTCGAGTTTAAAGGTCTTAACGATGAGGAGCGTTGCAGATATGCAATTATCAAGTTGGTTAAAGGCGCTTCAGTTTGGTTCGAATTAAAGAAGAAGCAAAGGACTCGTGCTGGAAAAAACAAGATCCGTTCGTGGGAGTCGTTGAAAAGAAAACTTCGCAAGAGATACGTACCTTTCGGCTCGAGTTCGGCTTTCAAAATCGTAACAACATCAGCCCCCAACTCAGTTTCTAAAGCTCTCGACTTGCCTAATGAGACGAGTTTGCTGGAGGTGAGTTGTTTCATTGGCCAAGGGTTCGATCATGATACGATATCTAATATTCCAATCGAAGAAGCTCCAATAAAAATCGACGTCCACGACGATACGCATGGCCATGCATCATTATACTTGGGAGAAAAGAATACGCGGATTGGAGTTACGTTGTTAATCGGAATCGGAGTAACGTAAAATTCGACGACGGAATCGGTCCGAAAGCATGAAAAATCGGCCATATCATGCTTGAAAGGGACCTCACTTGACTTCATATCTTTGACAAGATAATGAAGATATTCTTTCCTTCCCCACCTCACAAAAAAACGGTCCAAGCTTGAGATTTGATGAAGACTTTCATCAAATGTCTTCTTCATGTCATTGTCTCCTCATGTCATAATCACCATAGTAAATCCAAAAGACTTGATATCACATCTTCACAAAAATCTTCATGACCACTCCTTGAGAAATTCGGAGACATAATATTTGAGGAAGATTTTTATCAAATGTCTTCTTCATGTCATTATCCCCTCATGTCTTAATCACCATAGTAATTCCAAAGGACTTGATATCATCATCTTCACAACATCCTCATCCTTCTTTGATGATTCGGCCGAACTTGAAGATTGCTAGGAAGTTTCCTTTTTTTTCGTTTTGTTGTATTTACTTACGGTTGGAAACTACTATATATAGTAGTACTCGTTGTATTTGTAAGATATCTTGAAAGCAATAAACCTTGTATTTCCTTTGAAATATACGTTGAACGAGTTCAACAAACTTTAGTTATTGTTTCGACGCGTCTCGAGATTTTAACTTGATCAATTCTCAATAGGTCTTGGGAAGAGATTACCTTTTATCGAGTTATAGGTCTAGTTCGATAAAACACATCAAACTCCGTACATCATACTACATCACGGCCGAATCCCATCTAAATTCGGCCACCCTTAGTAATTTTCAAGTGTACTTTGATACTTGTTAAACTTCCGTTGTATTTTATACGTATTACTTACGTAATTCGTATCATAAGTGGTATCGAGACATTTGTCTCACGATTCTCGACATTACTCAAGAAGATGGCTTTCACCGATGAAGAAGTAGCACAACTACGTGACGTCCTTCGCGGCTTACCGGAGCCCAGAATCCATGCACGACGAGGACTTGACACCATGCATGCACCACGACATGCGGATGAATACAAGACCAGCGAACTTCTGGAGTTCGTAGGCGGCACCGATCCCGAGGTTTATTTGGAGTGGGAAAGAAAAATTGAACGAATGTTTGAGTTCAAGGATCTCAATGACGAGGTGCGTTGCAAGTACGCGATTCTCAAACTTGGAAAGGGAGCTTCCCTTTGGTTTGAGCGAATGAAGACACAAAGAGTTCGTGCCGGAAAAGAGAAGATACGTTCGTGGGACTCCCTAAAAAGGAAACTACGAAAAAGATATGTCCCGGCTACACACAAGTTAAGCTTGTATCGAAAAATTTCTGACCTCAGGCAAGGAAAGCTAAGTGTCGAGGAGTACATCGAGGAGTTTGAAAACTTATCCGTGATGGGAGAACTTGAAGAAAGCGAAGAATTGCGGATGTCCCGTTTCCTACGAGGTTTGAACAAAAATATTGCTAATTCCGTGGAACTCTACCCCTATTCCGACTTTGATACTTTATGCGGACTTTGCATAAAGTTGGAAAATCAAAACAAAACAAAACTCTCTAAAACCGAATTCCCACCTAAATACGGAAATACCAACTTTGGCGCGAGTTCTAGCTCGTTTCCAAAAACTGTCACCACAAACCCACCCGTTACTACCATTCCAAAAACTCCTATCACACCAAAAGAAACAAGCCTATCTAAAGTCCGGTGTTTCAAATGTCAAGGATTTGGACACTATCAAAGTGCTTGTCCAAATCGAAGAATTGTGACGTTACGAGAAGCCATAGCCGCCCGAGAAGAATTACTAGCCGAAGAAGAAAAAATTGGAGACGTTTTTAACTTAGAAGGTTACGAATAAGTAGAAGAATGCTAGGCATACGATGCCCCGAACTATGACACGAACCTCGTCCTTCGCATGTTACAAACGAAGGCCGCCCCAAGTGACGAAGAACAACGAGACCAAATCTTCCACACGAAGTGTCGTGTCGGAGATAAATGGTGTAGCTTGATCATTGACGGTGGAAGTTGTACAAACGTTGCATCAAGCGAGATGGTCTCAAAACTCGGTTTGATCACCACGGCCCATCCTAAGCCGTATGCACTCCATTGGCTCGATGATGGAAACAAGGTGAAAGTATCAAGGCAAGTGAAGGTCGGACTCACCATGGGTTCGTATGGCGATGATATTACATGCGATGTACTACCGATGGACGCATGTCACGTGTTATTAGGAAGACCTTGGTTATTTGATCGGGACGTACTACATCGAGTGAGTAGTAACGAGTATGATTTACGTGACTAAGGTAAAAAATTGTTCTTAAACCTATGTCACCTCAAGCTATCCAGGACGATTAGTTCGAAAAAGTCGAAGGACCGAAACTTACGATGTTTGCAAGCGAGAAAGAAGTCGAACACGCCATTGTGATGGCGAGCGTTTTTATTTGATGATGATCAAAGAGGTCAAATCTTGCCACCAAATCGCACCATGAGGAAGAAATAGATGGACTATTACACGAGTTTTGGACGTATTCCCGAAGACTTGCCGATAGGATTACCACCTATCCGAATTGAACACGATTGATCTTATAGGAGCTCCATTACGAACAAAGCGGCGTATCGTTGTAATCCCGAAGAAACCAAAGAACTACAACGTCAAATTGATGAACTCATGAATCACGGATATGTCCGAGAAAGTTTAAGTCCGTGTGCGGTTCCGTTCTACTTGTACCAAAAAGACGGCGCATGGCGAATGTGTATTGATAGTAGAGCCGTGAATAACATCACCATCAAGTATCGGTTCCCCATCCCGAGACTAGGCGACATCTTTGGACGAGTTACATGGCTCGGTTATATTTTCCAAAGTTGATTTACGGAGCGGATACCATCAAATCCATGAGAGAGAGGAGACGAATGGAAGACGGCGTTTAAAACAAAGAATGGACTTTACGAATGGGTTGTGATGCCATTCGGCCTCACCAACGCCCGAGCACTTTATGAGGTTGATGAGCGAGGTTCTCAAACCTTTCTTGGGAAAGTTTGTTGTCGTATACCTAGACGACATTTTGATCTGATCGATCCGTAGAGGAACATCTCGAACATTTGCGGCACGTATTTGGAACACTAAGGAGCGAAACTTTATGGAAAACGGGAGAAGTGTACTTTCCTAGTCGAGAGTCTTGTCTTTCTCGGCTATGTTGTTTCGAAAGAAGGAGTTTCGGTCGACCAAGAGAAAATCGCGGCAATCAAGTCGTGGCCGACCCCAAAGACAATCACGGAGGTACGATCATTTCATGGCCTCGCTTCTTTTTACCGACGATTCATACGGGACTTTAGCACCATCTCCAGCCCGATCACGGAGTGTCTAAAAAAAGGAACCTTTGCATGGAACGAGGCAGCCCAAAAGGCTTTTGAAAATTTAAAGGGAAAATTATGTGAAGCGCCGATTTTGACGTTACCCGATTTTTCACAACCGTTTGAGGTGGAATGCGACGCTAGCGGAGTTGGAATCGGGGCAGTGCTTATCCAAAGAGGCCGTCCCATGGCCTATTTTTCGGAGAAATTAAATGGCGCCCGAGTGAATTATTGTACTTACGACAAGGAGTTCTATGCTATCGTGAGAGCACTCGATCATTGGAGTCATTATCTACGTTCGAAACATTTCGTGCTGCACTCGGATCATGAGTCGTTGAAATACATCAACGGACAAAGTAAGCTAAGCCCGAGGCATGCAAAATGGGTGGAATTTTTACAATCTTTTCACTTTTCATCCAAGTACAAAGACGGGAAGAGTAATATAGTGGCGGATGCACTATCAAGACGGTATGCCTTACTGTCGATGCTAGATGTTCGTTTGTTGGGGTTCGAGACTTTGAAAGATCATTACAACGACGATTTGGACTTCGGGGAAATTTTTAACCGTTGTAAAACAGCCCCGTACGAGGAATTTGTGTTACGGGATGGCTTTCTCTTCAAGGGAATAAATTATGTGTGCGAGACATACAATTCGGGAATTGCTAGTTCGGGAGGCGCACGGAGGAGGACTAGCCGGTCACTTGGCTCGACCAAGGCGTAGAAATGCTAAAAGAACATTTCTTTTGGCCAAAGATGTATGGTGGCGTAAGCACAATCGTGAGTAAATGCGTCACTTGTCACATGATGAAAAGTTCGTTCAAACCAAGTACATACATGCCGTTGCCAATACCTTTACGACCGTGGGAGGATGTCTCGATGGATTTTATTGTGGCTTTACCTCGTACTCAACGAGGCAAAGGTCGATCATGGTGGTCGTCGATAGTTTTGAAAATGGCTCACTTTATAGCATGCCACAAACCGATGATGCAAGCAATGTGGTGGACTTGTACTTAGGAAGTAGTTCGTTTACACGGAGTTCCAAAACTATCGTGTCGGATCGAGATTCCAAATTTACGAGTTATACGGAATACTTTATGGAGGAAAGTGGGTACTAAACTCCTATTCGGTACTTCACATCACCCACGGACCGATGGATGCACCGAGGTAACCAATCGAACCTTGGGAGCATTATTGCGAGGATTGGTAAATAAAACACAGAAGGATTGGGACGTTAAACTTGCTCATGCGGAATTCGCATACAACCGATCACCCGGTTATGCCACGGCCCATTCACCTTTTGAAGTAGTATACGGATTAAATCCGCACTTGCCCTTGGACTTGATTCCCTTGCCGAGCAACGAGTTGGTTCACAAAGACGCCGAAGCAAAACTCAAATCAATGGTGAAGTTACATGAAAAGATACGGGAACGGATTAAAGAAGTAAATGAAATGTACAAACGGAAGTCGAACAAAAATAAAAAAGCGAGATTATTTGATGTTGGCGACTTAGTTTGGATACATTTGAGAAAAGAAAGATTCCCAAGCAAACGGAAGAACAAATTGATGCCGAGAGCCGAAGGCCGTACAAAATTGTGGAAAAAGTGAGCGACAACGCATACAAAGTCGAACTTAGGGCGAATACGGAGTACGCGACATTCAACGTAGGTGATCTCTCGCCTTACCTTGGCGACGATGGCATTACGGAATTGAGGTCAATTCCTTTCAAAGAAGGAGGGAATGATACGATATCTAATATTCCAATCGAAGAAGCTCAATAAAATCGCGTCCACGACGATACGCATGGCCATGCATCATTATACTTGGGAGAAAGAATACGCGGATTGGAGTTACGTTGTTAATCGGAATCGGAGTAACGTAAAATTCGGCGACGGAATCGGTCAAAGCATGAAAAATCGGCCATATCATGCTTGAAAGGGACCTCACTTGACTTCATATCTTTGACAAGATAATGAAGATATTCTTTCCTTCCCCACCTCACAAAAAAACGGTCCAAGCTTGAGATTTGATGAAGACTTTCATCAAATGTCTTCTTCATGTCATTGTCTCCTCATGTCATAATCACCATAGTAAATCCAAAAGACTTGATATCACATCTTCACAAAAATCTTCATGACCCCTCCTTGAGAAATTCGGCGAGACATAATATTTGAGGAAGATTTTTATCAAATGTCTTCTTCATGTCATTATCCCCTCATGTCTTAATCACCATAGTAATTCCAAAGGACTTGATATCATCATCTTCACAACATCCTCATCCTTCTTTGATGATTCGGCCGAACTTGAAGATTGCTAGGAAGTTTCCGTTTTGTTGTATTTACTTACGGTTGGAAACTACTATATATAGTAGTACTCGTTGTATTTGTAAGATATCTGGAAAGCAATAAACCTTGTATTTCCTTTGAAATATACGTTGAACGAGTTCAACAAACTTTAGTTATTGTTTCGACGCGTCTCGAGATTTTAACTTGATCAATTCTCAATAGGTCTTGGGAAGAGATTACCTTTTATCGAGTTATAGGTCTAGTTCGATAAAACACATCAAACTCCGTACATCATACTACATCACGGCCGAATCCCATCTAAATTCGGCCACCCTTAGTAATTTTCAAGTGTACTTTGATACTTGTTAAACTTCCGTTGTATTTTATACGTATTACTTACGTAATTCGTATCAGATCATGTGCAAGATGTTTGCCCGACTCTTGCTACCCGAGACGAGTTAATAGCCGAAGAAGAACAAGAAAGGCTAGGCGACATTCTCAAGTTTGATATAGAGGACGAAGGAGAAGAAGAATGTGTAGTTTACGATGCTCCCGATTATGATACAGACTTAGTTCTTCGTACTTTAGAAACCAAATCGGTTTCAAATGATTTGGAGCATCAGGACGAGTTAACGAGTGAGGAACTCACAAGTATACTTTTTAGTTCTACACAACCGTCCGTTTCCCGAGCTACAGAAGATGAAGAGATTGAGGACAAGGCAATTGTTCCCCAAAATTTCTATGAGGTTATTTCTATTATTGTTAAAAAATTAGAGGATCCCAATCTAATTGTTCTCATCGATCTGGTTCCCAGGCAAACCAACGTAAAAACTATGTGGCTACATGTGGTGGAAAATAATAAAAGACGAACTCATTGATGGAAGGAATGAGGACAAGATTTGTGCCCACATGGCGGAAATAGAAATTATTCCGTTAAACCACAAATCTTTTTTTGGGGATTCCATTAAGGGAAATGGTAGACACCCAGATACGTCGTTTGTTTTTATTTTGCAGGTTGGTCTTTTAAAAATGCAATCCCAAGCAACCATCAACACATCCGACGAAAATTACATCTTCAACCCGGGAGGAGAACAACCCTATCCGGAATACCAACTGTCCTTGGACTTTAGATTCGAGGACGAATCTCTTTAAAGGAAGAGGGGATGATACGAGATCGATATGGCCAACCGAAGAAAGACGACGTAGACGACCATGCAACCATGCATACGGCCATGCACACACATGCACCTACACGACATGCACTTACTTCTTTGGACGAGACGACAAATACGAGACTTGAAGTAACCTTGAAGGTGGACTAGTCCGAGTGAAAAAGGCGAAAAGCGGACAAAATTACCAATTCCCGCGCGTATGACTACTTCGTAGCAGTTTTGGTATTTTAATCATAACTCTCTCATACGAAGTCCGATTTAGGTGATTCAAGCGGCCATGGAAAGATAAAAGAAAGATCTATAAATCATGTGAAACGGTCCAAGATCCAATTATGCTTCTATCAAGCCACACGAACCGTTCAAATGTGCAGTGATTTTTATGGCCGAAAATTGATGAAGATTTGTCAAAGATCCCTTCCACCTACATCACCACCCCTTTGTTTATTTGTCACTTTCAAAGTCCACCATAATAAGATCAAGGTAGAGATTTGGCTCACTCCAACCTTTCTTCAAATCGGCCGAACATGCAAGGAAGAAATATCAAGATGTTGCTTTCATTAAGAAGATGCCAAGATGTTGCTTTCATGTTCAAGTCCTTGTCAAAGCCTTACAAAAATATATCACATAAGAAAGATGTTATCTACTCCCTTCAAGTACCCCACGGCCAAAAATAAGAGGAAGAAGCCATATATGATGTTGCTTTCAATCTTTGTCAAAGTCTTGATAATTTAGTTTATTATTTACTTGTCTTTTAGCTTGATCTTGTGTGATCTTGTTTGAACTTATTTGTAGTTGTAATGGCTATATATTAGTGATACGAATTCTCACTTGGGAGTCGAATTCGCTATCGATACAGCGGAAGGCCTTTTGATGAACGGAAGCTATCGACAAGAAACTGTCGGGAACTGGTGACAACAGCTCGCTCTGACAACAATCTTGGCGAGTGATGAAGGCGGTAATTCGTCTGACCACAAGGCAGAAGTTGGTCCAAATGAAAAGACTCGGAGCAGGCCACCCCCAAGCGGTGACACTTTCGAAACGGACGTTTCGTTGGAGGCGACTTTAAGAGGCGAAACACGTTCGAAGGATCGAACAACACTTTGTACGAAATATTGAACAAGTATAAAACTGTATCGAAAAATAAACAGAATATCGAAACAAGGTATAAACAGATGTTTTATCAAATTAGACCTATAATTTGATAAAGTGATTTCTCCTCAAGACCTATTGAGAATCAATCAGATTAGTATTCGAAACGCGTCGAATAAAAACCAAGTTTTGATGAAAAACATTCACCAGGGAAAAACACAAAGTGTTCTTAATTCTTCAACATTCAATAATCCTTCATTACAACTCTACTGCCACTATTTATAGGCAAAAGTGGTCTGACAAAATAACTTAAACTATTACAAGCTGTTCTTTAAAAATAATGAAAGGATAATAAAAAGGTTCTTCAGGTCACTTGTTGACAAAAGTAAAAGCTTGGTCTTTGTCTCCAAGTTGTTTGCCGATAGCCGCTTTTTCATATCACAAGTTGCCAAGAATCCTACTGTCTTTATAATAAAGAAATGCTAAAAATTCTTTGTATTACTACCACTTGGACCTTTTCCCCCTCCCAAGTTGCAATTTGCCTTAAGTTATTCCAATTCCGACTATCAAGGTAACTCCGTGCCTCGTTTCTGTTTTCTCGCCTAAATAGGTTGTAGTGCGATCGAGGTGTTTTACGTCAATTCTTACTTCATCTTCTTCGCTTGGAGTAGTCGACTTCGTATCATCCCCTCCCCCTTTAAGAGGAATTGTCCTCAATTCTGCAATCCCGTCATCATCAAGATAAGGAGAAAGATCACCTATGTTGAAAGTAGCATGCACTCCATAGTCGCCCGGAAGTTCTAATTTGTAAGCATTGTCGTTCACCTTCGCAACTATTTTAAATCGCCCCTCAGCTCGTGGCATTAACTTATTCTTACGCTTACTCGGGAATCGTTCCTTCCTCAAATGTAACCAAACTAAATCTCCAACCTCGAATAGTCTCGGCTTTCTTTGCTTGTTCGACTTCCTTTTGTACGCCTCGTTTATTTCTTTGATTCGATCCACTTTGTTCGTGTAATTTCATCATTGATTTTAGTTTTGACTCCGCATCCTTATGCACCAATTCGTCACTTGGTAGTGGAATTAGATCTAGCGGCATGTAAGGATTCAACCCGTAAACTACTTCAAATGGAGAGTGTGCAGTGGCATGAGTAGGAAATCGATTATAAGCAAACTCCGCATGTGCGATTTGAGATCCCAGTCCTTTTGTGTCTTGCTCACCAAGCCTGCAGCGTCCCAGTGTTCGATTCGTTACTTCAGTTTGTCCGTCGGTTTGAGGATGATGTGAAGTACTAAACAAAAGCTTGGTTCCCACCTTCCTCCATAATGTGTTCCAAAAGTAGCTTAGAAACTTTGAGTCTCGGTCCGAAACAATAGTTTTCGGAACTCCATGTAATCGCACTACCTCTCGGAAATACAGGTCAGCAACATTACTCGCATCATCGGTTTTGTGACAAGGAACAAAATGAGCCATCTTTGAAAAACGATCGACGACCACCATAATCGCGTCCTTTCCTCGTTGGGTTCGAGGCAAAGCCACAATGAAATCCATTGAGACATCTTCCCACGGTCTCTCCGGAATCGGTAAAGGTGTGTAGACTCCTGATTTGAACGAACTTTTCGCAACATGGCACGTCACACATTTACTGATTATATTATTAACATCCCCCTGCATCCTTGGCCAGTAAAAATGTTCCTTAAGCACTTCTAATGTCTTGGCCGAACCGAAGTGGCCAGCCAAACCTCCCCCATGAGCCTCTCGAATCACCAATTCGCGAATCGTGTGTCTGGGTAGACAAAGACGATTTCCCTTAAAAAGAAAGCCCTCCTGTATTGAAAATTCTCCCACCGGGCCTGGTTTGCACCGGGCGAAGGTCTCGCCAAAATCCGCATCACCTTCGTAATACTCCTTTACTGTATCGAATCCAAGCAAACGAACATCAAGAGTGGCTAGTAAGGCATAACGCCTAGACAATGCATCTGCCACAATATTGCTCTTGCCATCCTTATACTTTGATGAGAAGTGAAAGGATTGTAAGAATTCCACCCACTTCGCATGCCTGGGACTTAACTTGTGTTGCCCGTTAATGTACTTCAAAGATTCATGGTCCGAGTGTATGATGAAATGCTTTGGCGAAGATAGTGACTCGATGATCTAGGGCCCTCACAATCGCATAAAACTCCTTGTCGTAGGTACAATAATTGAGACGAGCACCGTTTAACTTCTCGGAAAAATAAGCAATAGGTTGCTTTCCAATGAGAACCGCTCCAATGCCCACTCCGCTAGCATCACATTCCACCTCAAGCGGTTGCGAAAAATCGGGTAATGCTAAGATTGGTGCCTCGCACAACTTCGCCTTCAACTTTGCAAATGACTCTGAGCGGCCCTGCCCCGATTAAACGTGCCCTTCTTCAAACATTCGGTTATTGGGCTTGCAATATCTTGAAGTCTCGAATGAATCTTCGGTAAAATGAAGCTAGTCCATGGAGCGATCTAACCTCCGTCACTGTAGTAGGAACCGGCCGGGACTTAATTGCTTCAATCTTCGCTTGATCGACCGACACTCCATTCTTTGAAACAACATAGCCAAGAAAGACTATACTTTCGACCAAAAATGAGCACTTCTCCTTTTTCCATACGACACGGTCTCTAAGGGTTTCGAAGACTTGCCTCAAGTGTTCGAAATGTTCTTGCGACAATCGTTTGTAGATCAAAATATCATCTAAGTATACAACCACAAATTTTCCTAAAAATGGCTTAAGTACCTCATTCATCAAGCGCATGAAAGTACTCGGTGCATTTGTAAGACCGAGCGGCATAACGGTCCATTCATACGGTCAGTGTTTAGTTTTGAAGGTTGTCTTCCATTCATCTCCTTCTCGCATTCGAATCTGGTGATAACCACTTCGTAGATCAACTTTTGAAAAGATCAGCGATCCGTGTAATTCGTCAACATGTCATCAAGCCTCGGAATCGGAAATCGATACTTGATGGTTATATTGTTCTGACTCATTTGTCAATACACATCCTCCAAGATCCGTCCTTCTTTGGAACCCGATATCTAACCGCACAAGGGCTTAGGCTTTCTCGAACATACCCACGATCCATCGTTCTTCAATTTGGTTTTGTAATTCCTTCGTCTCCTCGGGATTACATCTATAAGCGACTTTGTTAGGGAGCGACACACACGGTATGAGGTCGATCGATGTTCAATCCGCGAATTGGTGGTAAACCCGACGGTAATTCTTCGGGAAAAACATCCGCAAATTCGCGTAATAAGGCATCCATCCTTTAGTTACGCACAACCATGTTACCATTAGTGTCTCCTTGAGAACCAACAAGTACACACACTTGCCATCATTAATAGCATGTTCCACCTCCCGTTCGCTAGCAAACATGGCCGTTTTGGTTTTCACTCCTACTAGAACTCATAGAGTGAATAGCTTGCGGTGACATTGGTTTAAGCACAATCTTCTTGCCCTTATCCCGTAACTCATACTCATTGCTTCTCCCTCGGTGTAAAACGTCCCTATCAAACATCCATGGTCTTCCCAACAGTACATGGCATGCATCCATCGGGAGTACATCACATAATACGTTGTCTTCATATGAACCCATGGCTAGTCGATCCTCACTTGTTTAGTTACCCTTATTTTGCTCCCATCATCGAGCCAATGCAAAGTGTAAGGTTTTGGGTGAGCCGTAGTGGTCAGCCCGAGTTTAGTCACCATCTCGCTGGAAGCGACGTTGGTGCAACTCCCTCCATCAACGATCAAACTACACCATTTCTTTCCAATTTGACACTTTGTGTGAAATATTTGATTTATTTGTTCGAATCATTCGATCTGACTTTGGCTTATAGCGTTCGCGAGCAAGCCGTGTCATAGCTTGTAGCATCGTAAGTCTCGCATCCTTCTCCTTCTTCGTCCTTCATGTCGAAATCAAATCGTCACCGATCTTTCTTCCTCGACCAACAACTCATCTCGGATCGTGTGACTTCCCTTAGTGTCACCACTCGTTTGTTTGGACAAGCATTTTGATAATGCCCGAACCCTTGACATTTGAAACATCTCACTTTAGCCAAACTCGTCTCCTTCGATCGTAGGGTGCGATCGTCTTAGCCGGATTCGCGAGGCTGAGTCTGATTGCCTTAACAGTGAACTAGATCCGACGCTTGGGTTTCCAAACTTGGTGGAAACTCGGGTTTATCTGACTTCATCCTGTTCTGAGCTTCTAACTTCACACATAACCCGCATAATGTATCGAAGTCCTTGTATGGATACAGTTCCACCGAGTTAGCTATGCTTTGGTTTAAGCCACGCAAAAATCGCGACATCTTCTGCTCCTCATTCTCCTCTATTTCTCCCATTAGGGTCAGATTCTCAAACTCCTCAATGTACTCACTGACATTCAACTTTCCTTGCATGAGATCTGCAATCTTCCTGTACAAGGACAACCGGTGTGATGCTGGTACATATCTTTTACGAAGTTTTCTTTTTAACGAATCCCACGAACGGATCTTTTCTTTCCCTGTACGAGCTCTTCGTGTTTTCACTCCTTCGTACCAAAGTGAAGCTCCTTTCCCCAACTTGAGAATTGCAAACTTACACCTTTTCTCATCGTCAAGGTCTTTAAATTCGAACATACGATCAATTTTTCGTTCCCATTCCAGGTAAACTTCAGGGTCGGTCCCTCCAACGAACTCTGGAAGCTCGTTCACCTTGAACTCTTCGACATGGCGTGAGGGTCGTTCATAGTCACCACGCCTAGGTTGCCAACGCTGGTCGCGTTGTTCTGGTACGTCACGCAATGTGTCACGAAGTTTTGCCAAGAAGTCAGCGTCGTTGAGATCCATAACGTCAGAGATCTTGGGCTCCGATACCACTTATGATACAAATTCTCACTTGGGAGTCGAATTCTCTATCGATACAGCGGAAGGCCTTTTGATGAACGGAAGCTATCGACAAGAAACTGTCGGGAACTGGTGACAACAGCTCGCTACAGCAACAATACTGACGAGTGATGAAGGCGGTAGTCGTCTGACCACAAGACAGGAAGTTGGTCCAAATGAAAAGACTCGGAGCAGGCCACCCACAAGCGGTGACACTCGAAGCGGCGCGTTTCGTTGAGCGACTTTAAGGCGAAACACGTTGAAGGATCGAACAACACTTTGTCTGAAATATTGAACAAGTATAAAGCGTATCGAAAAATAAGCGAATATCGAAACAAGGTATAAACGGATGTTTTATCAAATTAGACCTATAATTTGATAAAGTGATTTCTCCTCAAGACCTATTGAGAATCAATCAGTTAGTATTGAAGCGCGTCGAATAAAAACCAAGTTTTGATGAAAAACATTCACCGAGGAAAAACACAAAGTGTTCTTAATTCTTCAACATTCAATAATCCTTCATTACAACTCTACTGCCACTATTTATAGGCAAAAGTGGTCTGACAAAATAACTTAAACTATTACAAGCTGTTCTTTAAAAATAATGAAAGGATAATAAAAAGGTTCTTCAGGTCACTTGTTGACAAAAGTAAAAGCTTGGTCTTTGTCTCCAAGTTGTTTGCCGACAGCCGCTTTTTCATATCACAAGTTGCCAAGAATCCTGCTGTCTTGATAATAAAGAAATGCTGAAAATTCTTTGTATTACTACCACTTGGACCTTTTCCCCCTCCCAAGTTGCAATTTGCCTTAAGTTATTCCAATTCCGACTATCAAGGTAACTCCGTGCCTCGTTTCTGTTTTCTCGCCTAAATAGGTTGTAGTGCGATCGAGGTGTTTTACGTCAATTCTTACTTCATCTTCTTCGCTTGGAGTAGTCGACTTCGTATCAATTAGCCTCATCCTCAACCTTTTGTAACAACTTTTGAAGCTTGAAAAAATGAAATACATGTATGTATTCATTGTTGAATGATTTTCAGCACAACTTAATTATAATTCGACGCGTCTTCGAGTTGTAATTTAATCGATTCTCAATAGGTCTTGAGGAGAGATTGTCTTATCAAACTATAGGTCTAGTTTGATAATTTACTTTCATTTTATTCTTTTTTACATAAGCCGAATTGCCCTACTTTCGGTTGAATCTTACGAGTGTTACACATATCGAGTGTTGTGAGGTAACAAAATATATCCGCTGTATTTTCCGGCGAATCTACGTCCATCTTTACACGTAATTCGTATCAATAGGAAAGGATGACGGCAACTCAATCTGACAACAAGGCAGAACTTGACAAAATGTAAAAGACTTGATGCGAGACCACTTCAATCAGCAGCACTCGAAACAGCAGGTTTCGGGCGGATATGAGTTGCAACAGTAAATAAGTTCAGAGAATCGAACAATACGCGACTACTGAACAAGTATGAAATGTATCGAAAAACAAACAGAATATCGAAACAGGACAGAAATAGTTGTTTTTATTGAATTAGACCTATAATTCGACAAAGAGATTTCTCCTCAAGACCTATTGAGAATCAATCCGATTAATACTCGAAAACGCGTCGAATAAAAACCAAGTTTTGATGAAAAGCATTCACCAGGGAAAACACAAAGTGTGTTCTTATTTTTTCAACCTTCAATTCTCTTCGTTACAACTCTACTGCCACTATTTATAGGCAAAAGTAGCATGACAAGATAATCTAAACTATTACAAGCTGATCTTAAAATAAGGAAAAGATAATAAAAGGTTCCCCCATGTCACTTGCAAACAAAAGTAAAAGTTGGGGCTTGTCTCCAAGTTGAAAGTTAATAGCCGCCTTTTGTCAAGAATCCTGCTGTTTTTGTAAGAAAAAGCTGAACATTCTTTTATTGTTTAGTTACCACTTGGACCTCCTCCTTCCCAAGATGCAAGTTGTCTTTTGTTTAAGTTACTCCAATTCCAATAATCAAGGTAACTCAGTGCCTCGTTTCTGTTTTCTCGCCTAAGTATGTTGGAGTGCGGTCGAGGTGCTTTACGTCAATTCTTACTTCGTCTTCTTCGCTTGGAGTAGTCAGTTTCGTATCAAGCCCCGTTCCACACAAACGGTCCTTTTTTTAAGCATTCCGTTATCGGGCTAGAAATGGTACTAAAGTCTCGTATGAACCTCCGATAAAATGAAGTAAGTCCGTGAAAGGATCGGACTTAGTGATGGTTTTGGGGTAGGCCAAGATTTTATCGCCTCGATCTTGGTTTGATCAATGACACTCCTTCTTTAGAAGCGATGTAGCCAAGAAAAGCTACACTCTCGACTAGTGTTACGAAATTAACTAGTCAAAATGAAGAAGACAGAGCAAGGATCAAAATAAACGGCCTTACGACGCGTCATGCACGTACGACGACATTTTTAGGCGAGAAAATGGACACAAGCCGAAAAATGACACAACCTGCCGGAAAATGTCGTCCCCTGCCGGAAAATGTCGAGCACAGCCGGAAAATGTCAACTGTAGGAAAATGTCGTCGCCTGCCGGAAAATGCCGAGACACGACCGAGTCGAACTCTTAGGATAAGCCAAAGCCTTGATCGCCCGGTCGATCGTGTTCGAGGACACGGTCGAGTCATTGCCGAACGTCCCTGTCGCGCCGCGCCCGTGCCGAGTCAGCATCGGATGAGTCACTTTCGGACGTCGTTGTCGCGCCGCGACCGTGTCAAGCGGACACGGTCGAGTCCTGCCGGCGCTGTCGGCCAGCCCGCGGCCGTGTCACGGGACACGGTCGAGTCCTGTAACCGGCCCCCTTATTTTATATACTTTTGTGTATTTTTTACTTCTCTTTTCCTTTTTACTTAATTTGGGGATTATGTTTCCCCCATTTTGTGATTTATGTTTCTTGCATGTATTTTATTTTATTTGTTTTGATTATTCAAAGATTTATAAATCTTTGAATTATTTTCTTTTTTTTTTGTTTGATTCCTTAGTCTTAGACTACCTCCCCTATAAGTAGTCTTTGATCATCATTTGTAATGGAATTGTATTATGAATTTGAATGTGAAAGAATACACTTTGTATTTCTATCCTTGGTAAATGATTTTTACCGAAACTTGATTTTTATTCGACGCGTTTTCGAGTATTAATCCGATTGATTCTCAATAGGTCTTGAGAAGAAATCACCTTATCGAATTATAGGTCTAATTCGATAAACCTTTGTTCTTGATCCTTCAAGTCTTCTTGAACGATATTATCACTTTTTCCGATATTACTTCCATTTTTCATTTGTTCGAATTTTTATTGTCATATTCGATATTACTACTACAAATTACATCCAAAAACACCCATACTCGTAAAAAGACTTCCACTATCATACACTTACGTATACTCCGACCGATACGTATCCACTTTTCCGGGATAATTCGTATCATAAGTGGTATCGGAGCCCAAGGTCATCTCCTTGGGCGATTTCTTCAAAGATGTTTTTTGTTCAAAACTATCTCTTGAATCTTGTTATGGATTTCTCCGATCCCGATTTCTTGATGAAACTCGGGACGCACTTAGCGGATCTACGAAACCACGTATGCAAGCAAGGCGGGGATGGCGCGTCAAATACACCATGCGAGACGAGTTTAAAGTAAGCGAACTTAGGAGTTCGTTGGAGGTACCGTCAGGAAGCTTATTTGGAGTGGGAACGAAAAATTGAATGCATGTTCGAATTCAAAGACCTTAACGACGAGAAACGTTGCAAATATGCAATTCTCAAG